>JASAMZ010011747.1:0-60113 GCA_030248115.1 Linhomoeus sp. GSCO2_2
CTCCTCCCATCAACTAGCAGCAGGAGCAACTCAGAGCATACTATTCTTCGAATTGGTATACCGTACTCATGTGAACACAAAAGGCAATGCAGTCAAAATCCAAGCCGAGTACAAAGCAAACGCCACATCGTGTGGTAAGACACCCGTAAACCATGGACATATAAGCAGCTAGATCACATTGTCATCGTCAGGGCGCTCAACTCATAGTGTCCCTTCGTAGAGAGATTATTATGCTGCTCGGGCATGGCGAGCAACGAAACGGCTTCTTCTGCCAGCGTCGTTGAACCACTAGGCTCAGGAGTATTGCAGCAGAACGACATCGACTCAAGCTGAATCACGGCGACATCTTCAAAGTAAACATTTTCGCTCAGGGGTTACCATAGAAACTAATTTAGTCTCAGTTTCAGTATAAGTTTATATTGGAGTTTTAGTATCAGTTTCAGTTTCAGTAAGTTTCTCTTGAGCGTCAGTTTCAATTATTGAAACTGAGTTTCAGTATTACGACGCTCGTAGATGTGGGTACATACATCATGCACACTTTTGCCTACACGCGTTGCATAGTTGTTAACTGTAAGGTGTATTTCGAGCTATTTCGTCATCATGAACAAGCAAAGCGCCAAAATTGACCGAACACGAGCCAATGATACAGCTAGAATTGGAATTTACAACACTGAAACTACATAGCTTCAGTTATGTGTAAGGAAACTAGTTTTGTTACTGCCCTTGAAACTGCTTGTGGAGTGCCAGTTTCAGTGTAGTCATTGAAACTGAAAGTAAAACTGCAACTATAGTCTGTTCAAGAAAGGCAGAGACTGAAGGTTATTTGAGTCTGCAGACTTAGTGCTTCGGGAAACCCAAATGATTTATGCATCGTTGGATACCCCTGTCGGAGTGTGTTGGCGCGGTGCGTGTTTTGCCATAATCACGCAACACGCACTGGCTTGGGGCGCACATGAAAAATTCGAGGTTTTGTACAGGGTGGGCGATTTTGATAATTTTTACACCAGTTATACCCCAAGGTGTCCTGATATCACATTTCAAATTTCAGCAAAATCGGTTCACCACAGCGGTAGTTATGGCCTGCCGCGTACACCCTACTTTGGCCCAAAATGGCCAAAATCGCCGAAATCGGCCAAAAAGGGTGCACTTTTTTAATAACTCAAGAAAGAAACGGCCAAATTTCTTCAAACTTTCTGTGTGTTAACTAGAATCAATTGTCTACACAATGGAACAAACCCCATCTTATTCGGTTGCGACACGGTCGAATGCGACTCAATCAAAGAGACCCTACTTTTGGCCGAAACGACGCTTTTCGGCCAGCTGGACGGCCTCGATGCGCAATCGAGCTGAAAAGCGTCGTTTCGGCCAAAAGTAGGGTCTTTTTGATTGAGTCGCATTCGAGCGTGCCGCAACCGAATAAGATGGGGTTTGTTCCTTTGTGTAGACAATTGATTCTAGTTAACACACAGGAAGTTTGAAGAAATTTCGCCGTTTCTTTCTTGAGTTATTAAAAAAGTGCACCCTTTTTGGCCGATTTCGGCGATTTTGGCCATTTTGGGCCAAAGTAGGGTGTACGCGGCAGGCCATAACTAATGCTGTGGTGAACCGATTTTGCTGAAATTTGAAATGTGATATCAGGACACCTTGGGGTATAACTGGTGTAAAAATTATCAAAATCGCCCACCCTGTACAAAACCTCGAATTTTTCATGTGCGCCCCAAACCAGTGCGTGTTGCGTGATTATGGCAAAACACGCACCGCGCCAACACACTCCGACAGGGGTATCCAACGATGCATAAATCATTTAGGTTTCCCGAAGCACTAAGTCTGCAGACTCAAATAACCTTCAGTCTCTGCCTTTCTTGAACAGACTTTTGTTCAATTTCTATGGCCAATCCTGTTTGGTTTACTTTCAAAACCACTCACCACGTCAACTCTGCTGTGGCGTGACGAGCACTCCAGTTGTCTCAGCTCGTGTAACACTTCAAAGACAATATCACGGAACGAAGGTCTACAGTCGGGCGAATAGCGCCAACACTCGGCCATCAAGCGTTGAAGCATCGGTGCACAGTCCACCGGCATCTCCATTGTTCGTTTGGTCCTGACGACGAAGGTGAAAACTTCGTCCGTGGTCGTCAGTTCTTGATACGGCTTGTCGCCGAGTGTGGCCATCTCCCATAGGACCACTCCATAGGACCTACAAAACAGGGATGCACGTTTTGAGTGGCTTCAGTAACGACAAGGCCAAATGATCCGAGTTCACGACCAGACGTCAGACGCCTGGGTGAAGCGGTGATCTCTCAGCGCCTCGGGACTCATCCACCTGAAGGGTATCATTCGCTTGCCCACTGGCCGGTAGTAGTCCTTGTACTCGAGGTCCCGAGCCATGCCGAAGTCGCCTCAAAGACGACACCGATGTTTTGCAAGCTGCAAAGCAGCGAACCAACTTGCTTAACCAACCGATTTTGACGATTCCCTCTTTGGAGACGAGGCAGTTCCTCGCTGCCAAGTCCATGTGGACGAAGTTCCAAGCCGCCAGGTAGGCCATCCCGTCCGCTATCTCAATGGCCCAACAGAGGACCTCCTGCAGTGATGGGGGATGGCCTTCCCCACTGACAGCCCCATCATGGGGCCTCCTGGCCAGCAGGTGTTCCCGGAGATTGCCCCTCTCCATCAGCTCCATGACCAGCAGAGCCGGCTGCCCATCGCTGACCACCCCATAGAGTTGGACCACGAAGCTGGTCCGGAACTTCTTCATGAAGTCGGCCTCTCTCAAGAAGTGGAGCCTCTCGAGGGGCTTCTCTCTCTCCTTCGTGGTCTTCACAGCGCAAAGACCGAAGCTGACGCCGCACTCGGAGACGACGTCCTTGGCCTCGCCGCTGTAGACCGTACCAAAAGCGCCCTTTCCAAGCTCGGACACCAGCTTGATGTCCGCCCTGGAAAGTTCAGTGAGTGTCAAAGAAGATGAGACTGGTAAGCACCACATAGGACCATGCAAATACCATGTGGTGATCACGAAGAACCACGCAAGTACAGACAACTCCAGACCAATTTACTACCGCAGGGTCTGACTCAATACATTTCCTCAATAGTGGAGATATAGGAAAAGTTCAGTAACCTGTTCAGTTCCCACTCGTCAGGTGTGTACCGGATGCTCATGTAGATGTACTCGAGATTAATGGAGACAATATCCGTCACGTAGCCAAGGGGCCTCTTCATGTGGTGGCGAAGGCAGAGAGATGACGCCAAAGAAAACAATAGCATCACCACCACAGAGACGAGGCACGCTGTTACCAATAGCCACAAAGGAGGATTCGACCATAGAGATTGGGAACTAGGGTCGTCTGGCTGAAAGTAAAGGCTCTACACAACACCACTCCACAAGACCGAATGGTACACGTTTATCACTGTACATACCCAGAAAAGGAAGAGTGGCCAACTCTCAAGACTTTGTTGGCGCAACTTCCTGCTCCAAATAGAAGTACTGGTGATTCCAAGTTTGTGCATTCGTAAGTTGAATAGAGAAGGGCTGACGAATGCGCCATTTCCATTGGCAAGATATTGGGAGTAAGGTACACAGACTGGTGGTATAGTCACATAGGTGCCGTTGTCATGGAACTCTTCATCTTCATAGAAATGAAGTGTGAATGATAGGATAGCGCCGTTGGGTTCTGGGGGTGCCTTCCAACTGAAGAACAGGCGTTTGACTGTCCCATTCTCGCTGTCGGTAGTTTCTGTCATAGTCTGACTGATGGATGAGCCATCAACGATGTCTTTCTCACCTGAACAAACACTGGAGTTAGCGAATTGGTAAAATCTTTCTATTCAGGAAAAGCAAACCGATGGCTTCAGTCGTGACCACTATTGAGACCTCCACATCACTGCAGTAGTGGTATGGCGCTGTGAGGTCCTGACAGGCCCACACCTTAACATGGCATGGCTAGTGAGACAGAAGTGCAAAAGCAACTTGATGTTCTTCTTACAAAGAGTTGGTATGCTGTGAAGTGCCTGAGACCTTTCTTGTCGAATTCACGCGTCGTTACGTTGACTGAGATTCTATCATGAGGTTCCACCGATCTCTTGCCTCTGTGGGTAGGTTCAGTCGACTGAGCTGTCGTCGCTCTGAATGAATGGTTGACATGTTCTAGCTCACTCACAATTGTGTGGCATCAGCACAACTAACGTTTCTTCAGACGTCTGACTGTTTGTCTTCTGATCGGCAAATGGCTCAGTGGCAATGGCGAGCTGTTCGCATTGGCAACAGCCAGCCTGACTGCATGTTGTCGCATAGGCGCTCATCAACAGGTCGCTCGCTTCATCCTCCGCTGTTGCTGTGTGCCTCTTGGTCCTGCCCCAGTGGCCATCTGCAACGGACAATCGCACAGACAATGTAGTGTGTTGGCTCTCTTCGCCACTAACGCTCACTTCTGCTGCATGACAGCTGCAGTGGTATGTCGTCTGGCTCTTTGATCTTCAGTGGCTCCACAGTGACCACATAGTGCGTTATAGTACCCCTTGGAAACTTTGGAGCTTCCCAGATAATCTTTATGTGACTGGATGACTTGCTTACCAATGTAATGTTGGACGGTGGTGATGGCGCTAGAGTTGAGTTCCTTTGCATGGATGGAAACTGTAAAACACTGATGGTTCAATATCACTAACCAGAGTAGGCAGTCTTGGCGCGTACAATATTGGAGATGGCCGATTCAGACGTACCCACGACTAACGTTTGTACGTAGAATGCATACCATGTGTCAGGCTCCAAGGGGCCGACAAACTCGACAATACGACTCGGAGACGTGAAGACCATTTGCCATCTGCAACAAAATTATGAGACGAAGGACAATGTACAAGAGACATTGCCATATGAAGACTTGAGATAAGCATAGAGCAACCTGCTTGAGCAACTGTCCTCTCCGGAGGCAACCACAACCGTCTCATTTGCTTCCACAAGCTTCTCAAAGAAGAGTTGGTATCCAAGGAGCTTGCTGTACTGAGGTGCAGTGTATCTTTCCCATTCCAGAATGGCCTGGGTTGGTAATGCTGGCCACCTGACATACAAAGTCAGACTCCTGGACGCACCTGAAGGTAAAAACCAGTTTGCTATCTGTCCCTGGGGAGTATAGACGCTCAATGAAGCACAACTAGGTACCCACAAGTGGCCTTGTTCCCATTAGTGGACCGACTTTCCTGAGGAACCTTGAAACCGCCCAGTAGTTCCAGCTCATCGATATGTTTGGAACACAGCCTATGGTTGTTCTGCACTTGCACAGAGCCATTCTTCACGGTGATCGATCGCCCTGGTCCAAAGAGTCCCTCCAAGTACGGGTTTCCAATGATTGAAAGGGCATATCTACAACAAGTTGGAGAGACGCAATACGACAATAGTCATTGGAAGGGAAGTTCCTCATGCCAGGAAATTCAAGCCTACTCTTGCACGTGGTAGCCTTCGATGATCGTCAGATTCTCGAAGAAGGCCAAGGACTGCAGTGATCTTGAAAACTCCACTGACAAGGAGCCATGGATAATCTGAACTTGGCCAAACGCCTGTCGCAGCGCTGCCTCAGTTGCACTCCTGCTGCCGAAACTGGAATAAAGGCTGATCTCAATTGATTTGGTGATCAGTTGACAGCCCTCGAACTCCTTCAGCGCGTTCACGATGGAGATCACAGGGCCTCCACTGCACACTGTAAAGAGAATCACCAGTCATCGTCCCAAAAGAAGCAGATGGAAGCTGGGCTCCACCACCTTACCTCTAGGGCACGTCCCATTGCAGCGTCGACACTGCGACGGGCTGTCGAGTTCGGGCTGGTATCCTTTGGGACAGTCCCTGCGACACGTGGCGTCGACGACCTTCCACAGCGAGCTGCCGTGAGACACACCTTTCTTGTTCTTGAGATGGCATTGGTCCGGAGTGACGCACAGCTGTTTCTCGGGGAAGAGTAGCAGCAGCCCCTCTGGACAGGAGTCCCTGCAGATGCCGTGGTGGCGAACGCCACTGCAGCAGTAGCACTCGTGTGGACCAGGGCCCCAACAGCCGCCCAGGCACCTTCTATCGCAGCACTGGCTGCCACTGTTCAGACAGCCCGAAGGGCATGTGCATTCTGAAATGGTGCCTTGTTTAGCTGTGCATGTGCTGTTTAAATTCGTTATGGAAAAACTTCGCTGGCAGGTGGTCTTGTCCCAGCAGGCAACTTTCCGCGTCACGTTTCCATTCTCACTTGAGCGCAACACTGTTTCGCACAGCTCTGTCGAGTTATTGTAACTGTTGCAACCATCTTCTGTCCAGCAGTCATCTGAGGTGACAAAGCAATGCGATAGGGCAATGACCAACCACCTCGTCATGACATAGATTCAACTCACCGTTGTTTTTCTCGATCGTAACTTCAGGATTGACCACTCTGTGAAGTCCAGTAGCCTCCATGATATTCCCTGCGCGCGTGATGGCACTCCAATTTACCGAGTGGGAGTAGCAGAGCTTAGGGTTGTCAGCAATGCGAACACCTCCACTGGATATGCCAACAAGGTTAGAAAGGCCAACGTCGAGCAGGTCCTTGTTCTGGCAAACGACCAGCGAGTAGCGCTGCATCACCTGCTGCAGTCCACCAATGACTCGGAGGGAGGGGAAGAGCTGGCTCAAGGACGTCAAGCCTCTGAACAATGAGCATGTGTCGTTGGCTATCGGGGGTTGTCACTGCTGCTCGCCAGTGGTGTTTCAGAAGGGTCAAGCCAATTTTTTTTCTTGTCCAGATCTACCCAAGTCTAGGGGCACCAACGCCCAACTTTGGTGTTGAGGTGAAGTATGTAACTCTGGCCACGTCTCAAAAATTTGATGCCAGCCAACAAACCTTTCAAAGTTTGGTGGCATGCTAGGATTTCAAGGTACTTCTACTTTTGTATCCAAATTCTGCGAGTCCCACTCCACCCTCGCTCAAACCCACCCACTCTGCATGAAAGACGAGCAGGTAGCCTGTGATGTGTCTCAGCCGGTCAAAGGTAGGATAGTCAGGGTCTCCAGGGAGGCGGTACATCACCATGGCCACGGCGACGTTCCCGGCCACAGTGGTGCAGTTGGTCTGGTTGGTCGGCTCTCCATCGATCGCATGGCGGGCATCTCTGTTGCGGATGTCCACGGAGCCACAGATCACCTCCTCCTGCTGTGTTGGAATGGTGCTCTACGACTCGAGGTGCTCATTATCGTGGCAACGTGCAGCGAAACACATTTTCTGCGCAGCCAACTTCCATTGACGCACTGACGAGTCCCACCTCTTCCCACTCTCGGAGCAAGAAGGATCCTTGCAGGGCTCCAATCAGCGCGGCAGAGATCAATCCAATCGTCCAAGAGTTGGCCATGATGGCGGAATCACCATTCTAGAGCACACTAAACTGTACGGGTTTTCCGATGGCTGTTTCAGTGTGGCACCAGCTGTTTGTTTGTCTTTTGCAAAGAATCAGCGCTGTGTTTGTTGCGCTCTCGCAACAGCCGCCAAACAACATCTGCGCGTGATGCGCACGGGGGAAAGCGGTGTGCCAGCAAGCCTCTCGCGAGGCGCACTCACCACCCAGCAGCGTGCGCTTCGTTCTCCGCGCTGCTATGCTGTAAGAATGGGCCACGGCGACGCGTCATCCCGACATGAATCAAGTTCGCTACTTTGCCATCGCCACCGACACTAACAGGCTGGCGCGCACAGTGCGGTAATCGCTAAACCCGTGATGCATCAAGTATCGAAACTCGTAAAGATGACTGTAAGGTATGTAGTACAAATCTTAGGCAGCAAAAGAGGGGGGTGGGGGGGGGTGGGGAGCACATTATGTCACATCGGTCACCGGTCGCGTTAAGCCTAAGCTTCGACCCGCCAGACTGCGACGCCGACTGACCCTTGTGATCCGTTTCTGGGCGCAGGGCGAGCCTATGCATAGCCTGATTTCAAAGGAATATCCAACTTGCTAACATAATTGCATAGTTATGTAACACTCACCACCCACCCACCCAACTTCTTCACACTTCGCGAATACGAATTCTGGACGTCCAGAAAGCTCGAATACGGATTCTGGACAGAACGGCGTGCAGAGTCCGTATATACGGATTTTGGACAGCGTCGCGTCCAAATTCCGTATATACGGACTCTGGACAAAATGCGGAAACTGGAAGCGACATACATACTTCGCCTCCCGCTCAGGCAACTGTGCCCCTCCCTGCGCCAATCGTGGGCCGTCCTACGTGAGCTAAACAGCCTGCAGAAGCGTATAAAAGTGCCCAACAATTGATCGTCGAGCTATACCATCACCAAATACCACAATCCGAGCTGTTTCAAGAAGCTTAAAAACTTTCATGACAATTCGTAAAGAAGATGAAGCTGGCGGCGCTCCTTTTCCTGCTTGGATTGCTCGCAGCGTTCGCAGCCGTCTCCGAGGGCCAGAACAAGAAGTACAACTTCTGCATCGACAGCTGCATGGCCAAGAATCACCGGTCGGTTACGGTAGTTATTCGAGTACCCTTTCAGTTGCTCTTTAGCTACCCCCCCCCCCCCCGCCCAATAATGGTAACGATTCAGTAGCCCCAGAAAACAATTAGCGAAGACTTGACCGCCTTTTGAAATGTCACTGTTTCTTTTCCAGCTGCAAGAAGGTGCGTAAGAACGCGTCCAAGAGGGACTACAACGTCCACTGCGGTCAGAAGATCTACATGCCCTGCGTGGCCAAGTGCAAGGAAGAATATCTCAAATAGGAATAATTCAGCAACTTATACCGTAAATCCTCTAATAAGCGCCCCCCCCCCCCTTAAAGCCCCCTCCAATAAGCGCCCTCCTAGAGGAAGGTTGAGAAAATAAGCGCCCACCCTCCAATAAGCGCCCACCTTTTGTTAGTACCAGCAGTACTAGCACTACCATAGTGCTCTGTGACCTTTCGTAACACAAGATTGGGCTGCATATCACAGCACTACTACCAACTGCAGGTATTCTGATAAAAGCTAGGTATACAGCTTCAGGCTAAAACCTATGCAGATGTGCCCAACAATGTGACAACAACGGGGAATTTTGGTGAAATTTTGGCACTCCTGAGGGGTCGAGTTAATAAGCGCCCCCCTCTCGAATAAGCGCCCCCCCCCTCCAATAAGCGCCCCTCCTAGAGGTAGGTTGAAACAATACGCGCCCACAATAAGCGCCCAGGGCGCTATTGGAGGATTTACGGCAAGTACCTAGGAGTTCCAAGTTCCAACCACTTCTGAACTTTGTGATTTCCAGTTCGTCGGTTGTGGCATTGACTATGGCGCCTCCCCAATAAAGCCTGTTGCTTGACTAGCCTTATATAAGTTACGTCAGGTTCTTACCAACTGAACTCGATTATCGCGGCCACAGGGTGCGATTGTGGCGTCGTTTCCTGATGCAAACTGGAGCAATTGCATCATCAAACAACGTTCTCCAGCGGTATACAACCACACGGCGGCGTCAGCACAATGTGCCTCAAGCCGACATTGTTATTTGCCTTTGTTGTCTGCTGCTGCGCTGGCCGGTGCTGCGCAGTCCGTCAACTATAACACAGCTGGGCCTGTTCTATGTAAAGGCCTGTCTTCACTCCTTCCCCGCTGGGTAGGTACTTGCGTCCGTTTTCGCGCACAGAGGACACAGAAGAGCGAAGTTACTCAAAACTGCGACAGCGATGGAATTCTCTGGGAAAGTGGCCCTGGTCACAGGTGAGAGACGATTGAAAATGAAACTGGGAGTGACGTGGACGTGGTCTGCAGCGATTGCGTGCGTGCGTGCGTGCGTGCGTGCGTGCGTGCGTGCGTGCGTGCGTGCGTGCGTGCGTGCGTGCGTGCGTGCGTGCGTGCGTGCGTGCGTGCGTGCGTGCGTGCGTGCGTGCGTGCGTGCGTGCGTGCGTGCGTGCGTGCGTGCGTGCGTGCGTGCGTGCGTGCGTGCGTGCGTGCGTACGTGCGTGTGTGTATGCGTGCCTTCTCAACCTGCCGTCTCCAGCGTGGTGGAGCTGTGCCAGCTGGCCATTCCGGAGCTGGTCAAGACCAAGGGCGTCATCGTCATGAACAGCACCATAGGCAGTGGAGCCTTCGTGGTGGGTTTCTTGACCTCCTACGCAATTAATTCCATGGAAGCATGTGCGTCTGAGGGGTAGCCGCAATCCACTGTTTCAGCTGCCAATCACTACCTTCTACTGCGCATCCAAGGCAGCCCTGGACCAGTTCATGCGCTGTCTGGCCGTCGAGTTGGGTCCCAAGGGAGTCAGGATCAACTGCGTCAAGTGGGTGGGCGTTGTTTTAGGCAAAAATTCCAGTGCTTTAGCAAATATTTTAGCATTTTAGCCCGGGGGCTGTCGACTCTGGCATCATGGGCAAGTTCGGCATGCCCAAGACGGCGCAGGACAAGGTCAAGTCTTCACGACCACTTTCTGCGCCCCAAAATCACTGCCTATATGCGTGGAATATCTTCCTTCAGTACTACGAGAACTTCAAGGAGCTGCAGCCGCTCAAGCTGGTCGGCAACTGCCAGCACATCGCCGACGCTGTAGTCTTTCTCTGCAGCGACAAGTCGCAGTTTATCACTGGACAGACTCTGATCGCCGACGGCGGCTACACTCTCATGAGACCATCGCCGCCTATGGAAGAGATCCCGAAGCCAGAAGAAGGCAAGAAGTGATGACGGATAGTGATTATCATGCTTGCCGACAACTGATAAAGTAGTTCGGTAGCAATGTGCTAATCACAAATACCTAGGCATTCGACAGCTTGTGGGCAATTGCCTACATCGTACGGACGCTACACGCTCTCCAACAATGAATGAACGACTGAGTGCTGTCGCAACATACACGGCAGTTCTCCGCGCTGCTAACTGCCTCCATTCGCCTCAATGCACGCTGGTCGTTACGTCTACCACGTTCTTCGCTAGACGACGTGCTGCGACAAGGCCCCCTCTGCTCTACAGGCCTCTGTTGGTTGCCCATTGTTATCTGGTGGCATTCGTCTGGCCGCTCTCACTTTCTGCTCCTCTCGGTAGCAACGCGCGTTCCCGTAGAACACGACGCCCAGTGAAGGAGGGTGGAGACGCTGCGACGGCCTGTAACAAATGGAGTTCGCTGGAAAAGTCGCCCTGATAACAGGTGAGTGACGGCGCCTGCAGATGACGACAGCAGTGGAACCTCGAAATGAAATGAGAGGTGGGTGAGAGATTCGCTGGTGGGATGATGCATGTTGCACCTCAGGCTCGAGCACGGGCATCGGGCGTGTGATCGCGGCAGAGTTGGCCAGACTGGGCGCCTCCGTGTCCCTTCACGGCAGGCAGCAGAGCGACCTCGACGCCTCTGCCGCCCTCTGCAGGGAGCAGGGATTGACTGAGGACAAGGTTAGATGTGCCAGAAGACACAGTGACGCGACGATGATTGGTTGATTGGATGGCCAGTACGCCTAACGGCTAAAGGTTCCTAATGCGGCGCAGTTGCAAGCTTGGAGTCTTCAAACCCCAGTTCAGATTCTGACGACGGTTGCCGACGTGACGGCCGCCGGGGGAATCAAGGCCCTCTTCGACGCAACCATGGAGAAATTCGGCCGCTTGGACATACTGGCATACCGCTTGGTCGCTGTAGTCTCAGGCCAGCGTTGTCGGCTCTTCCTCTTCAGATATGTAACCACGGAGGCGCCTCCAAGCAGGGTGCGCACGTCATGGCTTCCAAGGAGGCTATCGCCTACACCATGGACGTCAACTTCACCAGGCAGGGTTTTCCAGAAACTTTCTCCTTGCCTGTGTGCTTGTCTATCCGTCAAACACGCTTTTCCGCTCTCCAGCGTGGTGGAGCTGTGCCAGCTGGCCATTCCGGAGCTGGTCAAGACCAAGGGCGTCATCGTCATGAACAGCACCATTTGCAGTAGGGAATTCGTGGTGAGTGCACTTTGGAAGAAGTCCGGATGTGTAAGTGTTCCTGGACGATGCGCCAGTTGTACCACCTGTTCAGCTACCCACCGCCACCTTCTACTCTGCCTCCAAGGCGGCTCTGGACCAGTTCATGCGCTGCCTGGCTGTCGAGTTGGGCCCCAAAGGAGTCAGGGTCAACTCCGTCAAGTGGGTACAGAGCAAGTCGCGGCCACAATAGAGATTTGATCACGTAGTGTGACGCGCTTTTAGCCCGGGGGCCGTCGACTCGGGCATGATGGGCAAGTACGGAGTACCCAGGGAAGTCCAGGAAAAGGCGAGATTTCTCCTCCTCCGAAACACTGTGTGAAGTTTAGTGGTCGCTACAATATGGCATTCCATTCCGCCCCTTCAGCGATACGAGGCCTTCAAGGAGAAGCAGCCGCTCAAGCTGCTTGGCAGCTGCCAGCACATCGCTGACGCGGTCCTCTTCTTGTGCAGCGACAAGTCGCAGTTCATCACTGGGCAGACTCTGATCGCCGACGGCGGCTTCACTCTCATGAGACCCTCGCCGCCCATGGAAGAGATGCCGAAGCCAGAAGAAGGCAAGAAGTGAGAGAGTGATCATTGGTGAGTATTGACAGTGCTACCTAGGATCGTTAGCCGTTGGTTGGGATCGAGACGGGATACCGTACTCGTACCCAGCAGGTAGAGCTCGTGTCATTCGTGCGTCGTTATGGAACAGCGTTTCTTTGGGAAGGCGCTCTTCGAAGTTGGCTGAGCGATGCTCAGGAGCCTGATGCAGTGACGACCCACTTGCCCTCAAACTAAGATGGAAGGCTGCACTGAATTAGGCTGATCGCGACGATACTCGTCGATACCCTTCAGCGCACACATCGTAGCCAGCTAATTACATGTAGCTCTCCAGCGTCAGGTTCACCGGTCGCGTTCACGGTTGTGGTGACGCCTTCTCGGTTTAACAAATAGGCGCTCTGACGCCACCAAACTCGCATGTACGTCATCAGACCATGCCTGCCATGTTTTGCAACGAACCTTGAAAGCTTATCTGTCGGCGTACTCTGCAAACTACGACGTCGGTACAATTGTGTTGCAGCAAGACTCTGTTGTTTGTCACTGGTATCTGCAGGTGCGCTTGCAAATGACGCATGTGAGCCTATCTGTACGCAGCTGCATACCTACATATAGTCCGCTCTTTAAAGAGGCCGTTCTCCACTCAGTACTACACTTCGCCGCTCGGTGCTAGCGTCTGTTCTACTGCACAGAGGGCATAGAAACTTTGGAAAGGCGACGACTGTTGCAGCAATGGAATTCTCTGGGAAAGTGGCCCTGATCACAGGTGAGGAAGTCCGTGTTGAGTGCATTGTAGCGACACGTTACCTGGTGCATTGTTTGTTGCCTGACAGGCTCGAGTACGGGCATCGGGCGTGTGATCGCGGCAGAGTTGGCCAGACTGGGCGCCTCCGTGTCCCTTCACGGCAGGCAGCAGAGCGACCTCGACGCCTCCGCCGAACTCTGCAAGCAGCAGGGACTCTCGGAAGACAAGGTGCGGCAGCTGCAATTAACTATCCATAACTAGTTTATAGAAGTCACTCCAACGGCCACAATTTTGCTCGTTCAGCTTCTGACGACAGTGGCGGACGTGACGGCGGCCGGTGGAATCAAGTCTCTCTTCGACGCGACCATGGAGAAATTCGGCCGCCTGGACATACTGGTATGTAGTCGTTGCGTTTGCGTATCACTGTTGTTTCAGTTGTGTGCCACGAAGAGCGATCAGCATTCTTTCAGGTGTGCAACCATGGAGGGCTCTCCAAGCAGGGCGCGCACGTGATGGCTTCCAAGGAGGCTGTCGCCTACACCATGGACGTCAACTTCACCAGGTGCGACGTGAGAGTTGCGCCGGTTTCCTTTCACGATGGTGCGTGGTGGTAATGGTTGTTGCACTGATGCTTCAGCGTGGTGGAGCTGTGCCAGCTGGCCATTCCGGAGCTGGTCAAGACCAAGGGCGTCATCGTCATGAACAGCACCATCGGCAGTGGAGCCTTCGTCGTATGTATGCCTTTCGTTTCATGCCCTGCCCATTGTAGAAGCGTGCGCGTCTGAAAACCTACGACGACTACGCGCGAGTCGTCCACTCCTTCAGTTGCCGATGACCACCTACTACTGCGCGGCCAAAGCCGCACTGGACCAGTTCATGCGCTGTCTGGCCGTCGAGTTGGGCCCCAAGGGCGTCAGGGTCAACTGCGTCAAGTGAGCTATGGTTTTGGGTAAATTCGATTATTACTGCAGCAATCATAATTGGTGCCGTTTCCAGCCCGGGGGCCATCAACTCAGGCCTGATGGGCAAGTTCGGCATACCCCAGACGGTGCAGGACAAGGTGAAGCCTTGCCTTCCAATGCGACGACCGGAAACCACTGCCGATATATGCCTGAGATGTCTTCGTTCAGCGCTACGAATTCTTCATGGGGACACAGCCGATTAAGCTGGTCGGCAGCTGTCAGCACATCGCTGACGCGGTCGTCTTCCTGTGCAGCGACAAGTCGCAGTTCATCACTGGACAGACTCTGGTCGCCGACGGCGGCTTCACCCTTCTGAGACCCTCACCGCCTATGGAAGAGATGCCGAAGCCAGAAGAAGGCAAGAAGTGAAAGAGTGATCACTGGTAAGTAAGTATTGATAGTGCTAGGATCATTGGCCTGAGTAGAGGAGGATTGCCGTACCCTGCATTGAGACCTCGCGTCGTACGCGTGATTGGAGTTACGCTACGATTAGCTACATATGTACTGTACCTACCTAGCCTTCTCTGGACTATTGAAGTCGGCCGCAAGTTGGCTGAAGGCTCACGGTTCTGTGATAAACCACGCCATGCAAAGTGCGTACCCAAGATGGAAAGCTGCACATGCAAAGTTTTGACGATATATGTCGTCGCACTTTTCGGCACTGGTATTGTACATAGGTACGTACGTACGTACGTACGGTTGCTAGTCAGGTCCTGGCTATTTGTCCTCTCAGCAAACAAATTCTCACCATCTGAACTCTATCGCAAGTAGGTAACGTACGATAGATAACGCCACCTCGGTGGTGACCTAGAGCAAGCGGGGCGCTGCGACGCCACCTCACCTGAAACTGCGTCACAAATCACAACACCACTGTTGCTATAGGTTGTGGGATGAACCGTGACACGCGCCTCTTTGTCGACTACGTACATGTACTCGGCATACTATGCAAACTTCCAGACGACGACGTCGGTACACTTGCCTTGCAGCAACACTGTTGTTTGCCATTGTTATCTGCCGGTGCGTTGGAATGATGCACGTGAGCCGGCCATTGCCTACAGGCCGCTCTCCACTCAGCTCTCCTTTACTTCTCGGTGCTAGTACACAGCTAACGTTTGCCGTAGTGCGCAAAGCACGCAGAAGAGCGAGACAAGACGCCGACCTCTGCCGCAGCGATGGAATTCTCAGGGAAAGTGGCTCTCGTCACAGGTGTAGTGTTCGCGCATTGTAGCGACGCCGTAATTATGGTAGGTGCGTGGTCTTGTCATTGGCAGGCTCGAGTACGGGCATCGGGCGTGTGATCGCCGCAGAGCTAGCCAGACTGGGCGCCTCCGTGTCCCTGCACGGCAGGCAGCAAAGCGACCTCGACGCCTCTGCCGCCCTCTGCAAGAAGCAGGGACTCTCAGAAGACAAGGTGCGTCACCCGCGACCATCTAGTGACGCTTGAAACGCAGTCAAATAGGCTCAGTACCCACTTCAGATACTGACCACGGTGGCTGACGTGACCGCGGAAGGCGGCATCAAGTCTCTCTTCGACGCGACCATGGAGAAGTTTGGCCGCTTGGACATTTTGGTATGCTTTCGTTGCGTAGGCCCCCGTAGCTTCAAGTGTGTTGCTACGGAGGCGCCCAGTGTTCAGCATTCTAGGTCTGCAAGGGGCGCTTCCAAGCAGGGCGCGGACGTGATGGCTTCCAAGGAGGCCATCACCTACAACATGGACGTCAACTTCACCAGGTGGGAGAGTTGGTTTTCGTGCGTGCGTGCGTGCGTGCGTACGTGCCTGCGTGCCTGCGTGCCTGCGTGCCTGCGTGCGTGCGTGCGTGCGTGCGTGCGTGCGTGCGTGCGTGCGTGCGTGCGTGCGTGCGTGCGTGCGTGCGTGCGTGCGTGCGTGCGTGCGTGCGTGCGTGCGTGCGTGCGTGCGTGCGTGCGTGCGTGCGTGCGTGCGTGCGTGCCTGCGTGCCTGCGTGCCTGCGTGCCTGCGTGCCTGCGTGCCTGCGTGCCTGCGTGCCTGCGTGCCTGCGTGCCTGCGTGCCTGCGTGCCTGCGTGCCTGCGTGCCTGCGTGCCTGCGTGCCTGCGTGCCTGCGTGCCTGCGTGCGTGCGTGCGTGCGTGCGTGCGTGCGTGCGTGCGTGCGTGCGTGCGTGCGTGCGTGCGTGCGTGCGTGCGTGCGTGCGTGCGTGCGTGCGTGCGTGCGTGCGTGCGTGCGTGCGTGCGTGCGTGCGTGCGTGCGTGCGTGCGTGCGTGCGTGCGTGCGTGCGTGCGTGCGTGCGTGCGTGCGTGCGTGCGTGCGTGCGTGCGTGCGTGCGTGCGTGCGTGCGTGCGAGCGTGCGGGCGTGCGAGCGTGCTTGCGTGCGTGCGGGCGTGCGCGCGAGCGTGGGTTCGTGCGTGTGTGCGTGCGTGCTTTGTTCGCCTGCCCACCGTCCCTCTTCAGCGTGGTGGAGCTGTGCCAGTTGGCCGTTCCTGAGCTGGTCAAGACAAAGGGCGTCATCGTCATGAACAGCACCATCGGCAGTGGAGCTTTCGTGGTGGGCCTTTCGTTTCCTGCTCGGTCCACTAACCGCGCCAATTCACTAACTCCTTCAGCTGGCACGGGCCACCTTCTACTGCGCGGCCAAGGCTGCCCTGGACCAGTTCATGCGCTGTTTGGCAGTCGATCTAGGCCCCAAGGGCGTCAGGGTCAACTGCGTCAAGTGAGCTTGGGTTTTGAAAACATCTTTCGCGAAGCACTCCTCCAATTCGTGCCACTTTCAGCCCAGGGGCCATCGACTCTGGCCTGATGGGCAAGTTCGGCATGCCCAAGGCAGTGCAGGACAAGGTACCAAACGACCCAACCCCCATTTGCAACAACACCGAGAAATCATTAATCCAATACCACCTTTGGGCATTTGCGTAGACGCGTGCGAGACCCTGTCCTTCAGCACTACGAGGCCTTCAAGCAGATCCAGCCGATCAAGTTGGTCGGCAGTTGCCAGCACATCGCGGATGCGGTCGTCTTCCGTCCTCTGTAGCGTCGTCCTCTGTAGCGACAAGTCGCAGTTCATCACAGGGCAGACTCTGGTCGCCGACGGCGGCTTCACCCTTCTGAGACCCTCACCGCCTATGGAAGAGATGCCGAAGCCAGAAGAAGGCAAGAAGTGATGACGGGTAGTGCGTTTCTATGCATGCGGATAGCCATGATTGTGCTAGAGCTCTTTTCTACATACTTGGGTACGGTAGGTACTAATGGGATCACCGTACCATAGGCATTCGACAACTTGGCCAGTCAGTGGGAATTGTCTGCGGTATATCCTGACGCTACACGCTCTGCAACAACGAAGGATGAGTGCTCTCGCAACACACCGGCAGTTCTCTGTGCTGTTTTGACCACCTCAATTCCCCTCGATGCAAGGAAGCTCGACATCTGCAGATCAGTGGCTCTATAGCTACTCGTCTGTTGCCTACACTTCCCTCTATTGGTTGCAAAGGAATGTCATAGCCGGATTTGTTTTGGTGTTTTGCTCGCCGAGCGATCTGCACCTTTCCCTTGCCGTCACAAACGAGCCTTGCTGACGCATCAAAGAGAAGCCATAGCCATTTGCAAAGGAAATGGCCAGTGGGAACTGACTGACAGCGCCATCGGAAAACAAGCCGCTTCGAGCTCGAGCAAGTGTCGATCACCCCGCATCACCCATCGGTTGTGTGGGATATACTACAAATCCCAGGCAACAATGTGCGTGAACCAGAGCTGCGCCCAGCTTCTGCTGTCGGGTCTCTTCTACCTGGTCAGCACGCCGGTCTACCTGCTGTTCCTGGCCACCATCCTGCTGAGTCGGAAGAAGGACGAGAACGTCAGATCGCCTTTCTTTACGATCTGCCTCAGCATGGGGGTAAGCGACCTTCTGGGTGGAGCACACACCTGGTTCGACATCCGGCTCCGGCAGATGGGCTACCAGAGGGAGTTCTACCGGAGCATCGAACCCATCACGCGCTACCTGTCTGTGCCCGTCAGCCACTCCATCATCGTCTCTCAGGCCATCGGCATGCTACTCATGGCCTGCAACCGGTTCACGGCCATCGTCATGCCGACCAGACACAATAAGGTACAGAGCTGACTTTGCGGCCATGGTACGACGCTGACACAGACGATGGGCTATCACAGACAGGACAAGACTAGAAGGACCTTCACTCCTTAGGTCTGGGAGAACGGCAAGGTGCTGTGGACGGCCATCATGGCGCAGCACTTGCTGCCCACCCTCGCCTACTTTCCCCAGATCGCCGAAACGGCCGGCTACTTCAAGGCGCTCTCTAACGACTCCGACTACCTCTTCTTCACCCTGGAGAACCCGGCGCGCATCATGGTCATCTTCGTGATCTCCAGCAGCGCCATCGCCCTCATCACCCTCACTGTTGCCGCACTGAACGTCGCGCTGGTGCTGATGGCCAAGAGGCTCTTCGCCAGCCAGCAGACCAACGCCGTCGAGCTGAAGCTGGCCCTGGGCGCCTTCGTCATCTTCGCGGTCATGGCCTGCATGTGCTTCTACATGGTGCGCATGACCTTCGGTGTGGACTTCGCCTCCAACTACGCCCTCTATACAGCCGTCGTCGACCTGATGACCATGAGCAACCCATACGTCATACTGGCATGCTCGGCCACACTGCGGAAGCACTTCGTCCACTACGCCACATGCGGCCTGTTGAGAGCCAAAGACAAGGTCCACACGGTCGACATCAAGCACGCGAAGACTGACTGGGCTGGCCGTGGCCAACCGCAGGCGAAACAGGCGAAATGAACTTAGGAGGGATGTGTACTTAGGTCATTCACATACTCCTGCGCGTTCTCAGTTGTTTTGATCGCTTTGCCTGAGCGCTTACAGCTCCTCTGTGATCTACAACCTACGCGAGCATTTCAAGCGCACCCGTGGCTCTACACTGATCAAATCTTCGCAGTGATAGCGACAAATGTTGTGCGTCCAACACTGCAGGCGAAATCTAATGTCAACCACACCCACCTCGTGTAACCTCGAGTTACATGTACGTTTGCGTTTGAGCATGACTGAGTTTTATTGACTGCGTTTGGGCGACTTCGGTGTTCGTCGCTAAGTGATTTACTGGATCGATCGGTGGAGTAGGAAACAGCTTGGCTTGCCCATTAGTTAGCGGCAAGAAACCGGATTTGTTTTGATGTCCTTTCTGCCCACACTCTACCGTCACGGGCCGTGAAGCCATTTGCGCAGGAAGCGCGTAGGAACTTGACACTTCATAAGTAACCAGTCGGCAGTCAGTCAACAGCTCATTGCCTTGTCAACAGGTTGACAAGCCGTTCTGCCTTCTTTTCACTAACTGCCTTACGAAGACGCATTCTCCGCTACGATTAGCCAACTATTGGAGATTCGTTGTGGACCTAGTAACTAGGTTGACCGCCATAGCTCAATCGAGTTGGTAGTGGTATTGCTACCTATGCCATAGTTTCAGGTTCAGTTCGTCCGGTTTCTATCGCCATGTGCGTCAACATGAGTTGCGGCCAGCTTCTGCTGTCGGGTCTCTTCTACCTGGTCAGCACGCCAGTCTACCTGCTGTTTCTGGCCACCATCCTGCTGAGTCGGCGCAAGGACGACAACGTCCGCTCGGCCTTCTTCACCATCTGCTTCAGTGTGGGAGTCAACGACCTGCTGGGCGCCTTCTACACGTGGTTCGACATTCGCCTACGGCAGATGGGCTACTGGAGGGAGTTCTACAAGGCCATCGAACCTGTCACACGTCACCTGTCAGTGCCGGTCAGCCACTCCATTGTGGTGTCTCAGACCATCGGACTGCTGCTCATGGCGGCCAATCGGTTCACGGCCATCGTCACGCCGACCCGACACAACAAGGTACTGTATGCAGCGAGGAGCAGGTGACGCTAACTGGAACCAAACGAATCAAACAGCATCAGTACAGGTTGGAAGAGGAACCGGAAGTGGAACGACACACGTCGAATATCATTCAGATATGGGAGAACGGCAAGCTGCTGTGGATGGCCATTTCGGCGCAATATCTGCTGCCCCCCATCGTCTACTTTCCGCATATCGCCAAGACAGCCGGTAACTTCGTGCCGGCCTCCAATGAGTCCCAGTACCTGTTTCTGATCCTGGAGAATCCCGCGCACATGATGCTGATCTTCACCATCTCGACCAGCATCGTCTCCGCCATCACGGTCACCATCGCCGCTCTCAATCTCGTTCTGGTGGCGGTGGCCCGACAGCGCTTCGCCAGCAAACAGACCAACTCAGTGGAGCTGAAGCTGGCCCTCGGGGCCTTTGTAATCTTCGCCATCATGGCCTTCATGTGCGCCTACCTGGTGCGCATGGTCTTCGGGGCGGACTTCGCCTCCAACTACGCCCTCTACACGGCCGCCATCGACCTGATGACCATGAGCAACCCATACATCATACTGGCCTGCTCGGCCACCCTCCGGAAGCACTTCGTCCACTATGCCACCGGCGGCCTGGTGAAAGCCGATGACAAGGTCCACACGGTCGACATCAAGCCTGCCGTCAAGACTGACTGGGCTCAACGCGGCCAACAGAAGCAAGGGCCTGGCTAACCGAGGCATATCATGTCACCAATCTTGTTTTGATGATGGTGTAAAACTTGCTGACAGTTGTTCTGAACGTTAGTGAGCCTGTTTTATTCGTGGTCCAGTATCAAATAACGATACTGGCGATTCTACTGCTGGTTGCCGATAACGTCGAGGAACAGCTGGCACTGTGGGTCATTAAACGTCCGTAAGCCATCTCTTCCACTGGAAATTCCATCACCAACAGGACATGATATCAAAGGAACAAATGACGATCGCGAGACTGGAATCCAGTCAGATCTTCTTCCTTCACTGAAGGAATCGAGTGTTGATGGATCGGAATGCGAAACAAATACTGGTGTGGTCGATCTCTCAGTCTCAACCCATTCTCATCATCAGGCCGTCGTATTCCTGGTCGGCGGTGGTGACCAGGGCTCCATCCGTCGCGTAGAGCAGCTGCTGCTCAACGAAGAAGATGCAATGGCCGCCCTTGACCCCGTAGGCGGCGCAGTCGACCGCGCCGCGGCAGAAGATGGCGCAGTGGGTGCGCCAGTTCCCGGTGACGACGACCGCGAAGCCTCCTCCAACGATCGTCGAACCGCCGCACACGGCGCCGACCTCGACCGCGCCGACGGCTCGGACGCCGGGCCCGACGAAGCCATAGGTGCGCCCTTTTGCTGCAGTAGAGCCACCGCCGCGAGCCAAGCATCTGGGAGTGGTCGTGCTTGTTGTAGAGACGGTAGTAGTCGTGACGGTAGTAGTCGTGGGCATGACGCAGTCCTTGAACCCCATGGGTCGGATCTTCATCTGGGCGCCCCTGGGGCGCGTTGCGCACCCTACATACATGCAAACCTACACGCAAACGCAGTTTTTTTGTGTTTTGTTGTGATGTGACCGACTAGTATCTACATAGAAGCCATGGTAGCTGGTTGCGCAACACGTCCCTGGCGGAGTAGTAGTAGTCATTCTTCCAGGTCGGCCAAAAGATGCCCTGAGCGTAGGGAACGACGCAGCCGCCACCCACCGGGATCTTGCCAAACAAGGACGCGGCATGACAGTCGCCGCTCCACCAGGCGCTGCAATGTTGGGTCTCGGCAGTATTTGGTCCACCCTTTCCAGACATCATGGGCTACGACGACACCAACTAGAAATAGTCCGTAGCGCAGTTGCCATCATGGGCGTCATTGTCGACGTCTTTGGTGGTGAACTTTATGCCACTAACGCTTCTGAGATACGTGGAGTCACCGACGAAGACCCTGTAGTTGTCCGTGCCGTCCGCAATCTACAATCCACACAGCTTTCTTCACCCGTGAGAGAGCGACATTGGTTAAAAGAAGTATGGTGTTGATACATAAGACAAGTCTTCTACTGTAGTTCGGTTTTTGGCCATGCAGGTGAGCGCCAACAACCGACTGTGGCAAGGCGAGTGGGGCAACGAAACTCCGGACGGTCAACTAGAGTCTGTGTCAAGCTCCAAGTTGCCCGCACCGAGAAGTTGCCATAGATGGCATGGAGGTCGTCGGCGTCGCAGCCCTGCAGGTCGATGCTCAGCTCCATACCGGCTGGGTCCCCTGTTGCCGTCGTCGTCATCTCGTGAACGGCTCTGAGGCCCAGAAAGTACTCGTCGTCCGAGGATCCGAAGCCGGCCTCGTACTCGGCGTAGGTGAGGTAGAAGTCCTCCTCGCCGCCGCTACGCCGGCAGACGAGGAGGGCGTACTGTAGCGCCTTGATCAGTTAGGACGGGAAGCGCGGGAACAGAGTAGCGGCTAGACCAACGTGCCACGCCATTCCGCTACTGTGGGGCGCGCCTGCTTTGAAACTATTTAAGCCAAGCCACGCGACAATTCCTACGCGGTACTCTAGTCTGTACCGAGCGACCTCAGAATGAGCGTCCAGCCGCCTCCATCAGTTGTCATGTCGCAGTGGACCTTGCGGTGCCTTCCATCGACGTTGATCAAGTAGAGACCGTCCAACCGATAGCCACTGGACCCGTAGTCATCGGCCATTTTAGTACCTATGCAACTGTTTTAGCCACTTGTCTTTATACAGGGCAAGGACTCCTTTGGACCCTGGGCTCCCATAATTTCCCCCTAGAGAGAATTGAAGCATCTTATTCCTACTTTGCCTACGTTTCTGCTATGTCTACGGATCCCTTGTGTAATACTCAGCGCAACTCCGGCCCACGGCCGACGGACAGCTTCCTGAACACGTACA
The DNA here is from genome assembly GCA_030248115.1 of Linhomoeus sp. GSCO2_2. Taxonomy (NCBI): domain Eukaryota; kingdom Metazoa; phylum Nematoda; class Chromadorea; order Monhysterida; family Linhomoeidae; genus Linhomoeus; species Linhomoeus sp. GSCO2_2. The sequence goes on from JASAMZ010011747.1 coordinate 22,899, forward strand.
TAGGTATGTCCGTAGGTCACTTGAGTTCTGTGTGCATGCGCGATTTCCCGTCGGGACCAGTGTATGTAGGTCCCAGCAAGGTTACCGTCAGGTGTGCAGCCGAATATGACGGGTCTTGTCATCATGAGGGCAGTTTTGGCAGAGAAGTTGCCCACAGACTCCTTCCAGTGATGCCAGATGATGCCCCGCCACTCGCTTGTGGCGCAGTCCTCGTGATAGGGGCCGGTCAGGCAGACGTGAAAGCAGGCGTTCATCCACCAGGCGCTACAAAGTGTAGTGCGTACTACTAATGTACCGTGCATACTACGGTACATGCCAATGCAGTCGCTACGTAGAACGTAGTTGCAATTGCAATGTAACCAATGATCGAGTAACCAGCGTATGAACAATGCACCAGTTGCTTTCCCGCGTGCGTGCGTGCGTGCGTGCGTGCGTGCGTGCGTGCGTGCGTGCGTGCGTGCGTGCGTGCGTGCGTGCGTGCGTGCGTGCGTGCGTGCGTGCGTGCGTGCGTGCGTGCGTGCGTGCGTGCGTGCGTGCGTGCGTGCGTGCGTGCGTGCGTGCGTGCGTGCGTGCGTGCGTGCGTGCGTGCGTGCGTGCGTGCGTGCGTGCGTGCGTGCGTGCGTGCGTGCGTGTGTGTGTGGAGGGGGGGGGGGCAGATACAGTAACCCTACTCTCCTCCCCCGCCCTTCAATAATTGCGAACAAATCATCTTCAGCAAAAGAACGTGCCTATAAAGTCGTCTTTTCAAGTGCACTGAAGACCATAGGCGCTCCACAACTCCCACAGCAACCACGCGGCACTGACAGTAGTGACCAACCAGGATCTCTCCAGGGCGCAGTCGAATGTGGGCATGCCGTCGTTGTCCAGGTCGATGGTGCTGAACTTCTTCCCGTTGCTGTAGAGCATGCCGTCGGGAAGGCCGTTGCTCACGAAGCCGCCCACGCTCAAGGTGTAGTGAGTGGCTCCGGGGCCGAGCTGAACAGACGCCTTTCCCAAAAGAAGCCCTACAAGAGCTCGGCGCGCGTGCAGCGTCCCCTTGTTTCGCTGCACTGCACCACAGCCAGGGGCGAACATACGTCAAAGACGGCAAACGCACGGATGCACGCACGCACGCACGCACACATACAGCTCGTTGATCGGTCGGTTCATCGAAGCTCCAAATCCTGCACCAACCGCGAAGGTGTGATACATGGCTATGCCGGAGCCCTGGGGTACGCCGCAGTCCTCGAGGATGAGTATGAGCTCGGAGGGGTGCAGCCAGGTCAACTGGTGGAGGGTCTCCAGGCCGAGCCAGTGGTTGCCCGACACGTTGCCGAATCCGGCAGCGTAGTCGGCGTGCGATCGATTGACGAAGTTCTCCCCCTTGCCGTCCACTCGTCTGAACAGGCACCTTTTGATGGCCAACCGGTGCCCATGACAAATGCAAGAGAACGTTATTGGGATCGCTCTGTTATGTGTGCAAGAACCTACCGTAAACACTCTGACAAGCCCCCCTCCCCTTCTCCAACTTCGACGTCATGCTCTCCAAGACGTAGATGAAGGGGGGCGGAGGGGGGTGGGGGGGGGGGGGTTGTTATTGGAGTATTTACATGTTCTAGGTGGCGGAATCAGCATGAGCCAAAATTCCCACCTTCCCCCCCCCCCCCCACTCAATCCTGTTCCAACTCCCACGCCCCCCCCCCATTCACCAGCGCTCCATGCCCCCTCCCCCTATAGCGCTATTTGCAACACCCGCTTCAGTGTGCGCGCGTCCAGCCGCACCTTGTAATGACGGTCCAGCCTCCACCGTACAATTCCATGTAGCACTCGACCTCCACCGTCCTTCCGTCGACCTCTATGGAGTACACGCCGCTCTGAGTGACGCCCGCCCTCCCGCCGTCCCCAAAAGACCCCCCCCCGCTAGAATTTCAAAAATTTTCGCCTGCGGCGCTTAAAAATGGCAAAAATTTCGCCTGCGGCGCTTGAAAATAGCAAAATTTTTGCCTGCGGCGCTATATTTTGGACGTTTTTGACCAAAAGTAAACGATTTTTGGCATTTTTTGGCCTATTTTGCAAAATTTTCTTATTTGTTGGTACTTTTTCGGCAAAATTTTTAGGTCATTTGACCCCCCCCCCCCTCCAGGGGCCTCAGACCCCCCCCCCCTGAAGGGTCCTATACCCCCCCCCCCCCCGACCCCCCCCCCTCCCCGGTTGGCGGCTACACGTATGTTCTCACGGGGCCGCTCTCGGGCAGCACGGGACAGATGGACGCTGAAGCTTTGCAATATGACTTTGTAGGTTTGCATATGGCGAATTGCAAATCGCCCTGTTGTACGTGTACTGCACCTGTAGCGACATCTGCAAGGAAGGCAGTCAGGACTCAGGAGCAGGCAACCGCCTTGAGCGCGAAGGAATTCCATTGGGCCGTTCTGCTATTGTTGACCGAACGAAAACCCCCAACGTTATCCAAACCCTACCGTCAGCGAGCTAGTTGCTTTCCATTCGTGTGTGATAGCGCCTGCGGCGAGAAGTCTTCGCCGACGCTTCTACACTGTCGGCTGACGACTGCCAGGCGACGATGGGTCCCCGTGGTGGCAACGCCGCTCTGCGGAGCCTGCGATGGCAACCATGTTGGTAGGGCGGGCGGGCAGGCTTTGTCTCGTCCGTTCTGCTCGCTGATTGATTCGACGACGAGGATCGACCGGCTGTTTGATTGGCGGAAAGGCATCCTATCACATCAGACGGCTGAGACGAGCGCAAACGCCCAGGCGCTGCGTGGCACTGAGGTTGCGGTGTACTACTACTGTAGCGCTTCGCAAGGGACGCCTTCTGCAACAACTGTGCTGGCTGCCGAATCATTGACACAAGTGGCGCTGCAATGGCCACAATAAGAGCCAAGGATCGAGGTCGAGGTTGCATCCAGCGGTTTCTAGAACGACGCCATGCCCACTGTTAAACTTGGAGTGCTGAAGGGACACGAAAGCGAAAGCCGATTTGAGAAAGCCTTCTGCGCAGGATGACGAATTAATTCATTAGTATTTGTGGATGGCTTGCTCTGCTCAGTAGACTGCGCAATACTCTTTGTTGAGCTTTCGACGCTCAATCGGCGCCGTCGGCAGAACCTTCTCTGTTTGGTTGTTCAACAGGATCGTGCTTCAGCTGGACAGGCCACATAGGCAGGGGGTGGAACAGAAGTACTCTACGCTAGACTGAATTCTCCATCCACAGAGAGTGGCTGGTTGTACCCACGGCGAGTCGTTTTGATGCTCCGTTGTTAGGTATGCTGCAACTGCAATGCGGTTCTCTCAATCCTAAATCTGTATTTCTAAAACAACGAAGCAGAGAGCATTACGTTTGCCATAGCGAGTGGATAGATTGAAGCGAAGTGAAACTAGCTACATAGTATACTGAGACCATGAGCGAAAACACAGCGTGGCCGAACAAAGCCTGAACAAGCAAACGTGAAACCGGTACACACGCGATTCTGTTATTACCACGGATGCAAGGACACCCCTTGGTGTAATATCCATTGTATCGGTGTTCCGAAGACAGTAATCGATGGCGAGACATCCAAACCTGAATAAGGTCCTACTAGTCATGGACCACAGCGAACAGCAGCTCAGGGCAGCAGCAGGCAAGATTGCGGGCTCTTCGGTTACGCATAGCAACCTCGGCAACAAGCTGTTTTAAAAAAGTTGAGTTGTTTTATTAATACAGAGTGGTTTGTGAGTGTTTTAAAGTGGAAGAGTAAAAGAGTGGATACTTTTGTAAAGTATTTCGAAGGCCTTTCCGATATGACGCGCGCCCGCCCGAAGTCCACTACTCATGCGCTACTTCTGACACGCTCCTTTCTGAGGGGTTCTTGCAGGGCAACATTGGGATCGCCCGGGATTAATTTTTTGAGCAAGACACACGCATTTCTGAGCGGTTGTTGCAAGGCAACATTGGGATCGCCCGGGATTAATTTTTTTAGCAGACAAAGTTGGTCGTACGACAAGAGTTAAAAAAACAAAAGCATTTCTTTCGGAATGACTGCTCAACAACTGCCTCAACGTAAGCTTTCAAACGGTCGAACGAATGCCGCTCTACAACGTACGACGAGCGAGTTAGGGCCGATTTGCTGCTTGAACATTTGAGTTACTGTAGCTCGCGAAATTCAAACTTTTGAATTTCGACTTCTCTTAAAGGAATGATCAGTGTGCCGAAACCTATTCAACGTGCACAAGATCGTCTCTCTACGACGGAAGACGAGCGAGTTAGAGAAGATTTGCGTTTTGAACCGTTGGGTTACTGTAGCTCGCGATATTCAAACTTTTGAGTTTCGACCAATCGAAGAACAAATGATCAGTGAGTCGAGAGCTATCCAACAAACTCAAGATCGTCTCTCTACGAAGCACGCTGAGCGAGGTAGAGCGATTTCTGTGTTAAAAACGCGAGAATGTCGCTTTTGGTGTTGCGTGTTTGCGTAATTTAGAAAATGTTTTGTACCAAACGAAAGCGCACGTCGAGACCTTTTAGTTGACATATCGCACGCCGCTCTACGACGTAAGACGAGCAAATTAGAGCAGTTTTCCGTGTTGGCTTTCGGGTTACTGTAGCGCGCGTAATTCAAACTTTTGAATTTCGAAGTCTCCTAGCGACATTACCAGTAAGTCGAGACCTATTCAACGACCTCAAGATCGTCTCTCTACGACGAAAGACGAGCGAGTTAGAGAAGTTTTTCGTTTTGAACCTTTGGGTTACTGTAGCGCGCGAAATTCAAACTTTTGGGTTTTGACCAATAGAAGAACAAATGATCAGTGAGTCGAGAGCTATCCAACCAACCCAAGATCGTCTCCGTACGACGCACGCTGAGCGAGTTAGAGCGATTTCTGCGTTAAAAACGCGATAATGTCGCTTTTCGTGTTGCGTGTTTGCGTAATTAAGAAAACTTTTAATGCCAAACGAAAGCGCACGTCGAGACCTTTTAGTTGACCTATCGCGCGCCGCTCTACGACGTAAGACGAGCGAGTTAGAGCCGCTTTGCGTTTTGACCTTCGGGTTACTGTAGCGCGCGTAATTCAAACTTTTGAATTTCGAAGTCTCTTAGCAACATTACCAGTGAGTCGAGAGCTTTCCGTAGAGCCCAAGATCTCCTTCATACGACTTTCCAACACCGAGATCTGAGAGCGTGACGGACGAACGAACGGACGGACGCACGAACGGACGATAAGCTCTCGTAGGGGTTCGCCCGGCTGAGGCCGGGCGAAAAAACGATGGAATGAAGCCAGACTTGTTCGTACCTGCCAACGCTGCCTGCCAACTCTCCGATTATTTCTTTCGGAGCGGAGGAAGCCAAAGAGCATCGTTCTTCTTCTGCGACAGAAGAAAGGAGTCGGTTGATATCGGGGTTCGAGTACCTGTCTCACTTGGCGCGTGGGCAGTTCGCAGGCCTCCGTCATGTGCGTGAACCAGAGCTGCGGCCAGCTTCTGCTGTCTGGTCTCTTCTACCTGGTCAGTACGCCAGTCTACCTGCTGTTCCTGGCCACCATACTGCTGAGTCGGCGCAAGGACGACAACGTCCGCTCGGCCTTCTTCGCCATCTGCTTCAGCGTCGGCGTCAGCGACCTGGTCGGCGGCGCCTACACCTGGTTCGACGTCCGCCTGCGACAGATGGGCTACTGGCGGGAGTTCTACCAGGGCATCGAGCCCGTCACCCGGTACTTCTCGGTGCCGCTCAGTCACTCGGTGGTCATCTCGCAAGCCCTCGGCCTGCTGCTCCTGACCGCCAACCGATTCACGGCCATCGTAACGCCCACAAGGCACAACAAGGTACTATAACCGAAGGCAGAACGGATGGGTTGTACTCAAAGCAGCAGGCAGGACCGTGGACCGACAAGCGACGCGATCCCCTTCAGGTGTGGGTGAACGGGGTACTGTGGACGGCCATTGCAGCGCAACACCTCCTGCCCACCCTCGTCTTCTTTCCGAAGATCAGCTACACGGCGCTGCACTTCAAGCCGTTGTCCAACGAGTCCGACTATCTCTTCATCGAGTTCGAGAACCCGGGCCTGGCTTTCGCCATTTCATCCGCTCTCATTTGCCTGATCACGACAGCAATCGCCATCCTCAATCTCGCCCTACTGCTGGTGGCCAAGCGACGCTTCGCCAACAAACAGACGGACGCGGTGGAGCTGAAGCTGGCGCTTGGAGCCTTCGTCATCTTCGTCATTCTGGTCATCCTGTGCATCTACTTGGTGAGCACGCCCTGGCAACTCTGACGTTGTGTAGGCGTGTAGGACGCTGCCCGCCGGTCCATTTGGATACAAAACGCACGCCGCACATGCCTCTCGCGCCGCTGTGCGTGCGCGCGCCAGCGCGACGTTGAGCCAAGCCACCCAAAACGAACGCTCTCGAAGCAAACAGGGCGGCCGCTGTAGTTATTAGGTAGATCATTGTGCCGGTCAAACGTGCGGCCAAGCTGAAGAGTGTTTCCACTACCTTCACCACTACTGTATAGGTGCGCATGGCCTTCGGCGTGGACTTCGCCTCCAACTACGCCCTCTACAGCGCCACCATCGACCTGTTGACCATGAGCAATCCCTACGTCATACTGGCCTGCGCCACCACGCTGCGCGCACACTTCCTCCACTACGCCACATGTGGAATGCTGAAGGTCAACAGCAATCAGGCCTCGGCCATCAAGGGGCCGGTTGCCAAGACCAACTGGGCAGTCGCTCGAAGTCGGTGGTAGTAGGTGGCAGGTGCAGTAGATTAAACGGCCGTCCATTCACAATTCAGTGTAGCTGTCACCTTCTACAGTACATACATAGCTCAGTGTTCATATCATGCTTACTCACTTTTCTTTGGCCAGTTGATCAATGACCATTCCATGACTGGTCAGTGTTTGAATGAACGCCTCTCTGAAAGCCTTCTTCTATGCGCTTATCTTTTCTCCTTGGACGACCGTTCTTCTTCAATGTCACTTCTGTAAATACCTAGTGTATTGTTGTTTCGCCCGGCCTCAGCCGGGCGAACCCCTACGAGAGCTTTTCGTGCGTTCGTCCGTCTGTGCGTCCGTTCGTTACGCTCGCATCTCTCGGCGTCGGTAAGTTGTAGGAAGGAGATTCTTTGGCTCTAAGGAAAGGTCTCGACTCACTGAGAATTGCGCTAAGAGGTTTCGAAATTCAAAAGTTTGAATTACGCGCGCTACAGTAACCCGAAGGTCAAAACTTAAAACGGCTCTAACTCGCTCGTCTTACGTCGTAGAGCGGCGCGCGATAGGTCAACTAAAAGGTCTCGACGTGCTCTTTCGTTTGGCATTAAAAGTTTTCTTAATTACGCAAACACGCAACACGAGAAGCGACATTCTCGCGTTTGTAACGCACAAATCGCTCTAACTCGCTCAGCGTGCGTCGTAGGGAGACGATCTTGGGTTGGTTGGATAGCTCTCGACTCACTGATCATTTGTTCTTCTATTGGTCGAAACTCAAAAGTTTGAATTTCGGGAGCTACAGTAACCCAAAGGTTTAAAACGCGAAACTTATCTAACTCGCTCGTCTTCCGTCATAGAGAGACGATCTTGAGTTCGTTGAATAGGTTTCGGCACACTGATAATTCAGTTAAGAGAACTCGAAATTCAAAAGTTTGAATTGCGCGCGCTACAGTAACCCGAGTGTCCAAAACGCAAAACGGCTCTAACACGCTCGTCTTACGTCGTAGAGCGGCGTGCGATAGGTCAACTAAAAGTTCTCGACGTGCTCTGTCACTTGGCGTAAAAAATTTGTTAATTACGCAAACACGCACCACGAAAAGCGACATTCTCGCGTTTTTAGCATAGAAATCGCTCTAACTCGCTCAGCGTGCGTCGTTGAGAGACGATCTTGAGTTGCTGGGTCGGGTTGAGCGCGTCAGCGCTCAACCCAATTTGTTCGGCCGGAGGCCAGTGCGCCCCCGGGGACTAGGGGTTAGTACTACGTCATATAGGTAGACTTAACCGATCGGGCTGAAATTTTCACCATAGTTGTTCATAGTAACAAGAAGTATTGTGCTAAAATTTCAGCCGGATCGGTTGTGTGGTTCCCGAGATATTAAGCAAAAACTGTCGAAAAATTCATCAATCTTCTCCTAATTGCCAGGTTATCGGCCTCGTTCTCGAGAACGGTAGTAGCTAGGAGAGTGGTTGATGGCTCGTTAGAAGGGTCTAGTAGTAGGAACTTTTGTATTAAAAAATCACAGAGTTCGGTTAAGTATTGCGGTCGTAGGCCCCGATCAAAAAAATGGCCGAAATTTTGGCTGTCCCGGCTCCAAGATGGCCGAGCTCTAGTGGTGCACGCTGGGGCCCCAATCGAAGTGATCCACCCAAGACCACCATAGGGCGATTAAATGTGTAGAACATTTCATCTTATTAGGTTTTACGGTTCCTGAGATATGGAGGACCAAAGGTTGGAATCGGTACGCATCCGGGGCTCGGCTCAAGATGGTCGAGCTCTGGTGGTGCAAGCTAGGGCCCCCATCGAAGTGATCCACCCAAGACCACCATAGAGCGATTAAATGTGTAGAACATTTCATCTTCCTAGGTTGTACGGTTCCTGAGATATGGAGGACCAAAAGTTGGAATCGGTACGCATCCGGGGCTCGGCTCAAGATGGTCGAGCTCTGGTGGTGCAAGCTAGGGCCCCAATCGAAGTGATCCACCCAAGACCACCATAGGGCGATTAAATGTGTAGAACATTTCATCTTCCTAGGTTGTACGGTTCCTGAGATATGGAGGACCAAAGGTTGGAATCGGTACGCATCCGGGGCTCGGCTCCAGACGGCCGAGCTCTACTGGCGCATGCTGAGGCGCCAGTCTTTGTGATCCAGTCAAGACCATAATAGGGTGAACAAATGTGTAAAACATTTCATCTTTCTAGGTTGTATGGTTCTTGAGATATCGATGCACAAAGGTTGGAACCAGTACAGTATGACATTATGACGAATCGTAAATTTGTATAGTCGATGTCGAAATGAACTGTAGTGTGGCGATATGTATTGGAGGTGTTGTGGGTGGACTCTAGAAGGGTGGTGGGAGACAGAATGAGAGTATGACGAAATCGTAAATTCGTATAGTCGATGTCGAACTGAACTGTAGAGTGGTGATATGTATTGGAGGTGTTGTGGGTGGACTCCAGAAGGGTGGCGGGTGACAGAATGACGTTATGACAAAATCGTAATTCGTATAGTCGTATAGCTGTCTGTGCATCCAACCTCCTGAGGCCAGACCTGTCTGTGCATCCAACCTCCTGTGGCCAGACCTGTCTGTGCATCCAACCTCCTGTGGCCAGAGCTGTCTGTGCATTCAACCTCCTACGGCCAGACCTGTCTGTGTGCATCCAGCCTCCTGTGGCCAGACCTATCCGTGTCCCCACACCTACAACGGCAACCCTTTCAAAGCAGGCCTGTCTATGTCGCCTCTCAGCAAACCTGCTCTATGCCCCCCCCCCCCCCTGAAGGTGTCCACTCCATGGACATGGACAGGGTGTGTATTTCAGGAAAGTTCCCCCATGCTGGGGGGGTAAGGACAGGTGAATTTGTTCGTCCTTATGACGACTGATGATGAACAGGCTGTGTATCTCAGATGACTTCGGGCCCTCTACTACACGAACAAATTCAGCGTGCTCTGTATATGGGTGCCCAACTCTCACTAAATTATGAGTCTCTGTGTTTTTCGCTTGCGTACTGCAAATCGCTTACCCAACATTAGTGCAGAATGTGCATTTACCAACGTTAATACCTCCAGAAGCTCTGTTAGCAGGTGAAGCCATCTACTTACTTGCGTGCATGGCTGAGCGGTCAAAGTGGGAGGTAGCCATGGGGTCCGTCACCCTTGCGTACGTTGCGCTGAGTGTGGACATTGTGTTGTGTGAGATGCGGTGGCAGGCACTGAAGCCACACACACGTGTTGATAGTGGTAGAGTGCGCTTGCCGCATGTACGTTGTGCGTACGTGATAAGCTCCGTGCGCGTGAACAGAGCACGCTGAATTTGTTCGTGTAGTAGAGGGCCCGAAGTCATCTGAGATACACAGCCTGTTCATCATCAGTCGTCATAAGGACGAACAAATTCACCTGTCCTCCTTACCCCCCAGCAGGGGGGAACTTTCCTGAAATAGCTCTTGACTCACTGATCATTTGTTCTTCTATTGGTCGAAACTCAAAAGTTTGAATATCGCGAGCTACAGTAACCCAAAAGTTCCAAACGCAAAACTTCTCCAACTCGCTCGTCTTCCGTCGTAGAGAGACGATCTTGAGTTTGCTGAATAGGTTTCGGCACACTGATCATTCCGTTAAGAGAAGTCGAGATTCGAAAGTTTGAATTTCGCGAGCTACAGTAACTCAAAGGTTTAAACAGTAAATCGGCCCTAACTGGCTCGTCTTACGTTGTAGAGCGGCATTCGTTCGACCGTTTGAAAGCTTACGTTGAGGCAGTTGTTGAACGGTCATTCGTAAAGAAATACTTTTGTTTTTTAAACCCTTGTCTTACGAACAACTTTGTTTGCTAAAGAAAAATTAATCCCGGTCGATCCCAATGTTGCCCTGCAACAACCGCTCAGAAATGCGTGTGTCTTGCTCAAAAAATTAATCCCGGGCGATTCTAATGTTGCCCTGCAAGAACCCCTCAGAAAGGAGCGTGTCAGAAGTAGCGCATGAATAGTGGACTCCGGGCGGGCGCGCGTCATATCGGAAAGGCTTCGAAATACTTTACAAAAGTATCCACTCTTTTACTCTTCCACTTTAAAACACTCACAAACCACTCTGTATTAATAAAACAAAACTTTTTTAAAACAGCTTGTTGTAAGCATGTTCGCTAGCTTCGTCTATTGTTGTTGTGCAACGCCAACAGCGTCTGTTTCCTGCATCGTTTAAACGGGAAGTGTAGTGCGATTGAACAAGAAAATGTTTGTATCAAACTACCAATGTATGTACGAATTTGCCAATGTCAAGCGAGGTTGCTCGTCGTCTGCGTGGTGTTCAAGGTTCAAACGTTTGTTGTGACGTACGCAGCCTGCACAATATGTGGCATAAACCACGAGAAACAGGGAGCGTACCACAAAGCCGAAACGAACTACATTCGCGCGCGCGCACGCACGCACGCACGCACGCACGCACGCACGCACGCACGCACGCACGCACGCACGCACGCACGCACGCACGCACGCACGCACGCACGCACGCACGCGGTCTATCTTGACATGGGCACAAAGGAGTTTAGTATTCCAGTGTTCACCTTTGTCAGGTAGCTATCGTGATGATTTCCTATTCTGATCTAATTCAAAAGTCGTAATAAGGATTGTCAAACGTCAACTTGACTGTGTTATTGCTAACGGCGCGACAAAGGCTTCATGTGAGTGGGTAACTTCCTTCGTCTCGCCCACTCTTCCTCAGTGTTGCGAGCGGCACTCATCAGTGACAGTCTATCCAAACGTGAGAAGGATCCTACCTACTTAGCTGTCGACCATCGACCAGCGTAGCAGAATGCAAGGTTGGCGGCCCTTCCGTTGCTCATGGTAACCTCGGTTTGCAGCTTTCGCCAACAAACAGCTTCAACACCGCAATCAAAAGAAGCCTCCGAACGTCGTCCTTCGGAAGTAAAAGAAGGAGTTGATTAAAATACGCAGGGTGCAGATATGTGCGCAGCAATAACAAGCTCCAGGCCTCACTTGTCGGGTGGGCAGGCTGCAGGCATCGCGTCATGTGCGTGAACCAGAGCTGCGGCCAGCTTCTGCTGTCGGGTCTCTTCTACCTGGTCAGCACGCCGGTCTACCTGCTGTTCCTGGCCACCATCCTGCTGAGTCGGAAGAAGGACGAGAACATCAGATCGTCTTTCTTTACCATCTGCGTCAGTGTCGGCGTCAGCGACCTGCTTAGCAGCGCCTACAGCTGGTTCGACGTCCGCCTCCATCAGCTGGGCTACTGGAAAGAGCTCTACCGGGCTATTCAGCCGGTCGGCCGGTACTTCACGGTGCCGCTCAGCCACTCGGTGGTGATCTCGCAAGGTCTCGGCCTGCTGCTCCTGACCGCCAACCGCTTCACAGCCATCGTCATGCCAACAAGACACAACAAGGTGCTAAGCGAAGGCGCGAAAGTGGGAGAAGTGGACGAGTTGCACTCGAAGTAGCAGGCCGACGAAACGCGATACGCTTCATTCAGGTCTGGGTCAAGGGGGTGTTGTGGACGGCCATCGCGGCGCAGCACCTCCTGCCGCCCATCGTCTTCTTTCCGACGATTGGCGACTCGGCGGCCGACTTTAAGCCTCTGTCCAACGAGTCTGACTACCTGTTCATCGAGTTCGAGAATCCGGAGCACGTGGGCCTGATCTTTGCCGTCTCCTCGGGTCTCGTCTGTCTGATTACCGCTGCCATCGCCCTCCTCAACATCGCCCTGCTGCTGGTGGCCAAGCGACGCTTTGCCAACAAACAGACCGATGCCGTGGAGCTCAAACTGGCGCTTGGAGCCTTCGTCATCTTCGTCATTCTGGTCGTCCTCTGCGTCTATGGGGTGAGCATTGCACACATTGGGTGCCCAACCACACTACTGCCCTTACAGTATCTCGTAAGACGCCACAACCAGCCGCCAAGCCATCCCGCAGTCTTGGGTCGCCAATTGCACAGTCAGCCCGGGGTGGGCAGTACGGCGCATCTGCGAACGAAACCAATGCATTCTCTTCTCTCCCACAGGTGCGCATGTCCTTCGGGGCGGACTTCGCCTCCAACTACGCCCTGTACTCGGCCGCCACCGACCTGGTGACCATGAGCAACCCCTACATCATACTGGCATGCTCGACCACCCTCCGGAAGCACTTCGTCCGCTACGCCACATGCGGCCTGCTGGAGCGCTACAACAACCGGGTCAGCACCATCGATGAGCCAGCTCCCAAGACGAACTGGGCAACTGGTCGTTCCCGTAGCCGGAAGTAGGCCAGAAGCGGATTGAGGAAGTTGGTAGTTGTGGACAGATGTCGTTCAAATTTCTGCTATGGTTGTTGTGACCACCTTTCTCTGCGGGTTGGGTGCCAGTGTCTGTGGTTAATGGCCTCTGCTATGTTTCAGGAGCTATACAAGATGAGTGTGGGATGTCGTTTCCGTGTCGATCGCTTTGCTACTTCCTGTTTCTTATGTCGTTTTACTATTTGTGAAACTGACGAACCTTTGTGGAACCCAAAGCAAAGACCCTGCAGCACAGAAGTTCTCAGCGGGTCAGTCGTTCTACACTGGGACTTTAGGATTATAGGGCACCACAGTGGCAAACGAACCGCAAGCTTCGAACGTGACAGGCAAAAGCAATAAGTAAGCAGACTTGGGTGTTGCTTCCTGTCCTCTCTATATAAGATTTGGAGAGGCAGTGGGGAGCTTCTATCCCCTCACCCGATGGTGACACCTCGCCATACCCGTTTTGCGTTTCCCGATAGGGATTCACTGTTCGTTCAGTCAGATTACAATCTGGTCAGTCAGATGTCAGTTTGTTAAAACATCATGCTGCGATTTGCTTCTTGGAGGCCGATCGGAAATGTTTACATCAAACCTAGGTAGAAATAGAAGCCCTAAAACGCCAACGCTATTACCACCTAAGGCCATATTTAGAGCACGAGCGGGGCGCACCCAGCCTTGGCCGGCCAGGCAGAAGCAATCAATGGACCTACGTGTCGTGAAGATGTCGGATGGAAGGAAATTGGCCTGAGTATGGGGCCATACTGGAAGCCCGCTGTATGCTTCGTCGCCCTTCCTTGCCCATTTCCTCAGTGATGGTAATAACCCGACTCGACCTTTGGTTGTGAGCAACGAAATTAATTTATTAGCGGCCCTAGCCCTGCGCACGTGTGAGTGCGTGCGCAGGACGAGCTCACGTTTTACAGTGCGCCGAATGCTAAAGATATCCATCCCCCTTTCGAGTGAGCAATATCACGCGGAGTAGCGTGCAAGAAGCCGGACTTGTTTTGCTGTCGTGCGCCCATTGTTTCGGTCAAGGATGCCGCGAGTCGCTAGCATGTTATCAGAGTACCCATTTGCTTAGAAAATGGGAATTGCGGATACAGCTTTCACAGAATTGGCATCTTCCCGGCAGAATCTAGTCACTAGCTCAAAATTGTCCGTCCTGCGAAAGCAAACCCTTTTAGGGCACACCCGTCGACTGCTATAAGTTGTACAGGGTGGCGCATTTATCTGTTCTAGGTTTCGATCGCTAATAACTTTCGCGTTTTCCAATGAAACTGAACCAAATTTGCACACGATATAGACACGTCTAAGGAATTTTTGTGCGTGAAGTTTCCGCTTGATCCGACTGGGCTTGCCTGAATGGCAAGGGTTTGTTGAAGACTTGTCAATTTTGCACAAGGCTCGTATAAAGAAGTAGGTAAGAACACGGACTTTGCGGCCACCGTTCTTAAAGTTTTCTGTTATATCGGGCCAAAATTTGGTAGCAACGTACTGTTTGGTGTTATTAGTAAACTGTAAAAATTTCAGACGATGGGATTCTACGAACGGAACGAGACGCCACTTTGCGCAATGTCATGCTGCACATCTCAGCATCCTGCAAAGTCGTGGCACCCGATTTTCGGTATGATGTTGCACAAAGTGGCATCATTTTCTGTCAGTCGCGTCGAATTACCTGAAAGTTTCACAGTTCGTTAGAAACACCACGTAGTCTATCTTGCCAAACTTTGAGCCTGGTACGGTCGGCACAAAGTTGGTGTTCTCACTTCTTTTGCGCGCCCTGCACAAAATTTGCAGATCTTCAACAAACTCTTGCCATTCAGGCAAGCCCAGTCGGATCAAGCGGAAACTTCACACATAAAAATTCCTTAGATGTATTTATGTCGTGTGCAAATTTGGTTGAATTTCAATGGAAAATGCGAAAGTTATTAGCGATGGAAACCTAGAATAGATAAATGCGCCACCCTGTATTTTAGTATACACTTGTGCCAAGATTGTAAGAAACCTCCTTTACTGTGACGAGCAGCTTCTCAACTTGCTACAGCTGATCATCGGGGTCTGCTCTGGTTAGTTCCACGCAACCGCCATGTGCGTGAACCAGAGCTGCTTTCAACTACTGGTCTCGGGCCTCTACTACCTGGTCAGCACGCCGGTCTACCTTCTATTCCTGGCCACCATCCTACTGAGTCGGCGGAAGGACGACAACATCAAGTCGCCTTTCTTCACCATCTGCCTCAGCGTCGGCGTCAGCGACCTGCTGGGCGCCTTCTACACCTGGTTCGACATCCGTCTCCGGCAGATGGGCTACTGGAGGGAGTTCTACTGCGCCATAGAGCCGGTCACCCGACACTTGTCGGTGCCGGTCAGCCACTCAATCATCGTCTCGCAGACTGCCGGCCTGCTGCTCATGGCGGCCAATCGCTTCACGGCCATCGTCACGCCGACTCGGCACAATCAGGTACGCGCCGCACTGTGCCGCCAGTCTTGCTGTGAACCGAGACGATGACGGTGGACTCGAAGCATCCTGAGTCCTGGGCTGTTGTGCCATCACAGTACAGCGACCCAACAAGCCTGGAACCCTGAACTCATATGATGTGGTAGGTACGTAGGTAGGAGACCCATGATGACATGAGCTGGCTGTACTGACTGGCATTGTTGACGTTTGTCTACGTTACGCCAGCGCCGTCTCTCCGAACTACCGTGCGCTAGCCACTTCAGGTGTGGGAGAGCGGCAAGGTCCTCTGGGTGGGCATCCTGGCCCAGCACCTGCTGCCGCCTCTGGTCTACTTTCCGCAGATCCACCTCACGGCCGGCAACTTCCGGCCGGTGTCGAACGATTCCGACTACCTCTTTCTCACGTTGGAGAACCCCGGCCACATCATGTTGGTCTTCGTGATCTCCACCAGCATCATCTCCTGCATGACTGTGACTATGGCCATTCTCAACCTGATCCTGGTGGTGGTGGCCAAGAGGCGCTTCGCCAGCCAGCAGACCAACACCGTCGAACTAAAACTGGCCTTGGGGGCCTTCGTGATCTTCATCATCTTGGCGCTCATGTGCCTCTACCTGGTGCGCATGACCTTCGGAGCGGACTTCGCCTCCAACTACGCCCTGTACACTGCGGTCGTCGACCTGATGACCATGAGCAACCCCTACGTGATCTTGGCATGCTCCAGCATCCTCCGCCGACACTTCGCCCACTACGCCACATGCGGCCTGATGAAAGCCGACCGCCAGGTCGACACCATCAAGGTCAAGCCGGCACTGGGACAGCAGCACACCCACTTGGCCACCCACAGCCAGAAGGCGCGCCACGCGCCTCTGCCCGAACCTCAGTAGACGACACCAAACAGCGCCCACAGACAGAGGTTCGGCTTGGAGTGACAGTTCCGTCGGTGACATCTCTCACTTGTTATTCACATATTTACACACCGACACCGGTAACCTACGAGCCAGCATAGTTAACCAGGATGTATTGTGATCTAAGCAACAGCAGCATCACGGTTTTCGTATACTGATGGAAATTATGATATGCGCATGTTTGTAGTGTGTCTCTTCACTGCGCCAGGGTAAATGCGACAGCGATTGCTGCCAGCTGTTACGAATGACGTGATCTCAGCTTGCTGTTGTACATACTGTATCCTCAAGTGGGGCGTTGCCTTCGTGCTTGGAACTTACGTGAAAGTGTGGTCATGCTGTGGCCATCATGGCCGAAAGCAACACGGTCGCAACTCGTCATCGTCATTAGACGCGAAGATTGCTGCCGAGAACGATTTTAAAATAAAATATAACCTCACGCCCATTGTTGCACCTTGCGAGCCGTGTCTCACAGAGTGCACTGAGCAGTGCCATCCATTTTCAATTTTCGTCGTTCAATTCAATTTTCAATTCAATTTTTCAAGTCGGTTTTCTCGCTGGAACATAGCCAACTGACACCTATTGTGAGATGGCACGCAAGACACGAACCTTCGCTCGTTTCTCTAGCAACCAAAGGATGGTCCGTGGGATTGACTTTTCGGCCGTGTCTCGGAGCGACAGAAACAAGTGATACGTGACACTCCTTGAGTGTCAGATAGGCACTCCGCGTGATTGTTTTAGCGGACGGGGGCACAGAAACCAACAAGTGTTGCATCCCGTTAAATTTGTTTGTTCCCAATTGTTTCAGCATAGAACTAGGGTCTATGGCCCGGGGCGGGCCTAAGCAGATGCCATACACTTAGAGGCCGATGTGGCGCAAGTGACGCAGGCTGTACTGACGACGATGAGCGCAGGCTGTACTGACCGCTGACTGTCTATAGCCACTCACAATGTAGAATGCCAGCGGCGCCCCAATTGTACAGGCGCGCCTTCTTATCTACGCGACACAGCGGGGGCTCCCCCGCTGAAGTGGACGGCGTCGGTGCTACAGTACGACGCTCTTATAACTCGGCTCGATTGCGCGTGCGTAGACGCCTTTCTCAGCGCGTCTTATATGGACGGCGTACTGTAGGCGCAGCAAAATCAATGGGGGACGTTATTTTCGAAATTTTACAGAGCGTGAGTATTCGGCCAAAATCAGGCTAAATACACCGCAAATCGCCAAATAAACGACGGATTCGCGTTCTGCTGCATCAGAAAGCCCAGACACAACTGTCAACACAATTTTGAAAATTCGACCCCGGGACCCAATTTTTGGGCAGCCGGGTGCCGAAATCACGGTAAAGGCGTCCCAAATCGCAAAACAAACACCGGATTCGTGTTCAGCGTCGTCGAAAACCCCCGAAACATGTGAAAACTCAATTTCGAAAATTTGACCCTGGGATTCAAAAATTCGGCGCGGCCGGGATACGGTACCTCAAAATGGTCAAGACACTTTGTCTAGACCAACTTTTGACGCTGAACATGTTGCAATAGTCAATTTGCCGCTAAAGGCACGCTTTCCAGCCCAAAAATCCACTCAAAGTCGAAAATCCGAATTTTCCGCTCGGGACCCGGGACTTTTGTGACCGCGGATCTCCCGAACGACAAAACCGATCTCGGTGGTTTTGGTGTCGAATGAAAGGTAATATAAGTGTCCAGGTCAGAAATTAAATTGGCGAGGATCCACCGTCGCAAACTCGAGTTACGATTTTTTAAAGGTCGGAAAAAATTCAGGGGTTCAAGCTGTTCTCCAATGTTGGCAGACCTGACATTATCAGCTATCGAGTATAGATATTTCACATGCAGTGTGAATAGCCACAAACTAAAGCACATCATACTTGCTGCACGGTACATCGATGACCTGGTAGTCTTTGGAAAAGAACCGTATGACTTTACTGCTCTATTCACTGACATGTACCCAGCTTGTTTAACTTTCAAAAGAACCAATCAAAGTGACAACTATTGTCCATACCTAGATTTAAACATCACTCTCTCCCCACTACTCATTAGTCTGTATGACAAAACTGATGATTTCCCTTTTACAGTGCAAAAATTTCTACATTCTGACTCAAATGTTCATAGCAGTTTAGGAACTCGTGTATATTTTGCACAGTTGATTAGAATAGCTAGAATATGTGATAAATCGGCTGATTTCTTGAATAGGTGCTCCAATCTGACAAAAACATTTCTAAACCATGGCTTTCAGAAAACTATTTTGGTTAGAACTTTTCTTTCATTCAGTAGATCGAACATGATAATTTTAGCTAAATACAACATCTGTAACATTCATCAAATAAACCAAATTGTAAATCAAATACTAAAATAATCTTCACATAAACAAAATAAATTTAGATTTAGATTGTTATCTCGATTCTCTCTGTTTCTCCTTCGCCAGTTATTTGGAATACGCATTCAATAGTCTACCCACGCTACCCCCTACCGCCGCCGCTTATCTAGATTGTGTCTGCGTATGAGTCTCTCCAACCTAGACTATTCATTTACTTCAGCGTCTTTTACTGAATGGCTGCTTGCCTGAGTGTGTCGTGTTCATTGTGCACCGCGGTCGCTGCTCTGATACCCCAAACCCTCTTTGGTTGCTCGCGTCCCCGTAGATTCGCGCCGCTCTGGGTTCCCAACTGAGGAGACGTGGCCCAGAGCTAGGTAATGGTGTTCGTGTCTTGAGAATACACGCCGAAACACGGCACCAAGAGTTTGGCTTCAGTTCTAGTAATTGTTTTTGTTGAAACGCGTCTTGTATTTGACGTTACGATTGACGTCAAAGCCTGAGAAATGCCTGCGCTTTTATCGTGCGTTTGTGTTCTTTCCCTTTTCGCGTAATATATCTCGCTATATCAAATCACTTGTCAAGTTGTTTCAATAATTCGTAGCGAGCGCCAGCCCTGTTGGTGTTAACTGTGGGCTTTACCGCTCGTAGAGCACTCCTTCGCTTTTCAAGCGGCGGAGTGCCAAAAAGACGCACCGCATTACAGCGGCGTCACAGGCTTGCAAGTCTACGGTAAGTTTGTGCGCCGCCTCTGCGCGATCTTTGTAGTTTGCGTTCGGTGGCGCAAGAGTGAAGGGTGGCAAAACAGACCAGCTAGAATCAGGCACTAGCGGATTGGAGCAACGTGCAGTAGCTGAGACTGATGGATTTTACGGGGAAGGTTGCACTCGTTACAGGTTAGACCTGACTTTGGTTTGAGCCTTTGAATCAGCCTTCCATCAACCAGTAGCGGTGACTAACAATGGACTTGTATAAAAGCAGGCTCGAGCACGGGCATCGGGCGTGTGATCGCGGCCGATTTGGCCAGACTGGGCGCCTCCGTGTCCCTGCACGGCAGGCAGCAGAGCGACCTCGACGCCTCCGCCGACCTCTGCAAGCAGCAGGGATTGACTGAGGACAAGGTGTTGATTGTGCCATCCGATACGAAACGGTCGTCCTACACGTACACACGTTCATGATCAATTCTCAAAAGGCGCACCGCGCACAACGCGAATACCTGGCTTGGAACACACACAAGTACTTATCATGCCAAGCCTTACACAGAGTATCTATCGTATTGCAATATTTATACAGATTCTGACCACGGTGGCGGACGTCACTGTCGTTGGAGGCGTCGAGACCCTCTTCAACGCTACCATGGAGAAGTTCGGCCGCCTGGACGTTCTTGTTAGTGGTCCAGCTGTCTTAGAGGAAGAAAGCAGTTCATGCAGTCTATACTGTGTACAGGTGTGCAACCATGGGGGCGCCTCCAAGTCGGGCAATCACGTGATGTCGCCCATGGAGGCCCTGGCCTACACGATGCAGCTCAACTTCAGCAGGTGTGTGGCATGGAGCCGCTGCCTCCTTTTGAACTGCATACCACCTATGTACAAAATGTCATTTGTCTTGTCAACCTTTCTCTCCAGCGTGGTGGAGCTGTGCCAGCTGGCCATTCCCGAACTGGTCAAGACCAAGGGCGTCATCGTCATGAACAGCTCCATCGCCAGCCGAGAGTACGTGGTCAGTGGTCCACAGTAGTTGCGATCTAAGAGTGCTACTTGAACTACTATTCTATCATTCAGGTCCCGATATACGCGTTCTACTCTGCCTCCAAGGCGGCCCTGGACCAGTTCATGCGCTGTCTGGCAGTGGAGCTGGGCCCCAAGGGCGTCAGGGTCAACTCTGTCAAGTGGGGGTGGATCGCATGACTTCAAAACTACTACCCTGTACAACTTCAATGCTGTCTTTTAGTCCTGGCATAGTCGACTCCGGCATCATGGACAAGTTCAACGCGCCCAAAGAGATTCAGGAAGAGGTCAGCATTGCGCTCGAGTTTTGTACTCCGATTGATTAGCAAGCGAGCCATGACTAGCATTCATCTATAGCACTACGGCCACATGAAGAAGACCCAGCCTCTGAAGATCTTCGGCAGTTGTCAGCACATCGCTGACGCTGTCGTCTTCCTGTGCAGCGAGAAGTCGCAGTTCATCACTGGACAGACTCTGGTCGCCGACGGCGGCTTCACCCTTCTGAGACCCTCGCCGCCTATGGAGCAGCCACCGAAAGAGCATTAGGGTCGCAAACGCGACAGACTACCTATGGCAGTTTGGAAGAATATGGCATGTTTTGGCACGAGCGAATAGGACCAAAGTTGCCCCCCACAAACGCTTCAACTCGAGAGCGTCACTTGTCTGGTGGAGCAGAAGGTTGTTGTTGCTGTAGTCTTCCAAGCAAGAAAGGGTCGCTCGCGACATGTGTACTCCCCCCTTAGGTCGTTGCCAGTAGTGTTCGTCCGGGATCCCGAAACGGGATCCCGATTGCGGGATCCCGACCCTAATCTTGGGACGGGATCCCGTCCCGAATCCCGTCCCGCCCAAAATTCGGGATCCCGTTCCCGATCCCGGCATTGCAAAAACAGAATCCCGATCCCGGTCCCAAAGAAATAGAAATGACGTTCGGAAGTTTGAAATAGTGTCACAAAACGGCGAAATTGTGTACAAATTATGGCACAAACAGGGATATTTGTTGTCTGCGAGACTGCGACGCAATATATGAAAGCCTGCATGAGATTTTGTACCTTTTGAGGGGCATTCACACTTGTTCCCATGACATTTGCTAGCTTTCCCGCAAAATCCCGAGTTTTATTTTTCTAAAAATCCTGTCTCGAATCCCGTCTGAAAACCAGGCAAGTCGTCCGGGGGACGCAGTATACTCCACAAATTTGAACTCCTATGCACGGTGACTCCTCTGCTGTTGTGGCCTCCTGACACACCCAATCGCAAAAGTAATGCCGAATTCGTGATCTACATCCCAAAGTACCCCAGAATCGACATACAACACCCCTAGGCCCTAGCTTCCTATGGACTCCAGGAACCAAAATTCTGCACTTGGGGTACGGTAGCATGCAAATTCGTCATACGCATGGTAAAACTACATCCAAACGCTAAACGAATGTCAAATTCGTGATCAGCGCCCCCGAAAACCCCGAAATCGAGTATAATATCGCGAAAGTCGACCCGACACCCAATACTCAAATGGACGCGGCAGGGTTACTGTAGCTCTGCAAATTTGCCAAAAACACTTTTCTGGACCAGATTTCAACGTAGAATCGTTTGAAACCACTTTTGAACCGATTCGGCAACGCATTCGAGCGCTGCAGACGCTGAAACGCGAAAAGCGCAATTTTTGACCCCGGAGTCAAAAAAGTTCCACCAAGATAACCTTTTTGTGTCTCAACCGATTTTCTCCGTTCATGGCTCATTCGATAGAGGACATCTGGGAAGGAGCACCAAAAGCGGTCTCGCCGCTCTAGCTGCTACCTAGCTCGCACAGCAGCCTGTCAAACTCCGAAAAGGGTAAAAAAAAATCGCGAATTTTTCAAATTTGGCGCCAAAATGGGTCCCGCAGCGATCCAATTCTTTTTTTGCACCCTCGGCCCTATCGAGTACTACAACATATCAAAAGATAGTAGATACCATTATATGCAACTTTCTCGAGTTCTACCTTGCTCAACCCATTTTCCAGTACTTTGAAAATTTTTGAATTTCCCGCCAACGGTGTCCCGCAGCGTGACCCCGTTTGGTGTCCACCCTGCCCACTCACTAGGCCTACCCAACCCAAAAGACCGTTTGCAAATCGGCCGCTTCACGCGCGAGCTACATCCGTTGTAATTTTCTGCGTTTCGCGCACAAACGCTATATACTCCACACTTTTTGTGGAGTATAAAAATTCGGGATCCCGATCCCGTTCCCGATCCCGGACTTTCGACAAACCAAGCCCCGATCCCGATCCCGTACTTATGAAAATCGCAGTCCCGATCCCGATCCCTACAAAATGAAAATGACGAACACTAGTTGCCAGCCTATACGAAGTGGGGCGCGCGCTTCCACAATCAATGGAGATTTTCTGAATCAAATCGACGAAGTCGACTTGTCTTGCGCAGATATGTATGGAACGCACGGTTCCTCACTCAATCAAGTTTGGCCGGCGGGCGTTATCCATGCCCCCTCAACACGGCACTCGCTAACAGAACGAAACGCGTCGTTAATCAAGACATGATCGCAGTGCAACATCACAACAGCTTGCGAACAGCGAACGCCGTTTCGAATCAATGACCGATCAATAGTCCATAACTCGCCACACTGTAGCTGGGCGGTGGGGCGCAACCTCGGCAGACGATCTCTTGCTCCAGAAACCCGGGCGAAACCTCTTTCTGCCGCTTGTGACCGAACCGCCCGCGACGTCGACGAAATCGTTGGGGTCACAGCAGAAGAAGCTGAAGGAGCGGCGTTGGCGCGCTCTGACGATGTCTCTGGCGTCGCAGCAGTTGCTCGTCGCCATGAGTATGAGTAGACCGATCGTCAGCAGAGACAGAGGCGCCACGAAAGCACGACAGGAGGCAATCCGCTCCATGAGCTTTCTTCAAGAGATTGTATAGCTTGGCTGGGCAGCCGGCTTGGCAGACGTGAATTCTGCAACCAACGCGAGCTTCCCTCACTTCTCTTTCACGATTCGATTTCCGGGAACTTGTTGACCCACTACCCAGGGTTTAGCAATTGAAAGAGGCGCCGAGTTTACGCGAACGGTCGAGTAGCTACTACTAGAAGCGACTAAACGGATCCCACGTGACGGCTCGTAAATCGACTCGGAAGAAGGGGGAGGGGCGTTCTTGGGTGCAAAGCGAGCGCGTGCCAGAGCTCTATGTGTATGTGTGAGAGACAGCCCTGTTTCACTAGCCACCCTCGCGCCCCCACGCCACCCACTGGGCAGACAATTAGATTGGCCATTGGTTTAGTGGCGCACCCGTCATCCGCCCCAACTTTATACCGTAGGCGCCCCCAAACTAAAGGCGGCGTCATAGGACGTGTCCGCGCGCCTCGTCAACAAACAAAGAGCGATTTCGTGGTGGACACACTTTTTGGGGCGGTGCCACATCTGCCAGCCCAACCTTTTAGTGGGGGTGGCTGGCCTTTCAAGCGCGAAGAGCACACACACCATAGCACCAATCGAAACGGGCTGTTGACCAGAATTGGAGTTTAACGGTTCGCCAGTTCTGGGCCCACTCTGGACGACGAATATATTTGTTTTAGTGGCACAGCCCACTAGAATGCAATTTGTGGCACTTGGACGATCAAACTGCGGTGTTGCCTGACTAAACGCTGCACTACACTGCCCACATACGACTCAAACAGAACCAATTGCACGCTGCTTTGCCTAAGACAGATTAGGCAACAAAGGAGCTAGAGCTGAGTTAAGCTATTTTTTCGCCCGGCCTCAGCCGGGCGAACCCCTACGAGAGCTTTTCGTGCGTTCGTGCGTTCGTCCGTTCGTCCGTTCGTAACGCTCTCAGATCTCGGCGTTGGAAAGTCGTAGGAAGGAGATCTCGGGCTTTATGGATAGGTCTCGACTTACTGGTAATGTCGCTAAGAGACTTCGAAATTCAAAAGTTTGAATTGCGCGCGCTACAGTAACCCGAAGGTTCAAACTGAAAACGGCTATTACTCGCTCGTCTTACGTCGTAGAGCGGCGTGCGATAGGTCAACTGAAAGGTCTCGACGTGCGCTTTCGCTTGGCATAAAAAAGTTTCTTAATTACGCAAACACGCAACACGAAAGGCGACATTCTCGCGTTTTTAACGCAAAAATCGCTCTAACTCGCTCAGCGTGCGTCGTACGGAGACGATCTTGTTAGGAGGATGACACAACGATGTCAGACGACTACGTCGGACTGCCAGTGCTTGTCGAAATTCAGCGGTCAACAATCGATCCTTCGAAAATTAAGCCCCAGCCCAAATTAAGCCCATTCGGCGGCAGACACGGCAAAGCGCGCCCATCACGCTGCACTGGAATGTGATCCCGGGGGATTAAATCCTTGAGAACTGGCTGCAAGGTGTGCAGTCGGCTTTATCCGTCCCGTCTCGTCTGGTCAAACATTGCGTCAAAGGGACACATTTGCAATGAAAATCGAGTGGTCAGCAAGGATTAAATTTTAGGTACTTCCGTAGATTGTCACACATGTGCGCCGCCCGGTTTGCCCATTGCCATTCGTCTCTAGGACTGCACTGCACTGAAGTCGGCCCTTCCGCAATGAGTTGCAAACTACGTCACCATAATTTCGAATCGTCATGGTACCGTACATTTAAAAATACTAGCAGAAATATCCAGCGGTACTGTAGCGCGGGAATTTGAGTTGCTCCGGAACAATAGTGTTGGGGTCGTTGGCAGTTGGAGAACCGGAATGACAAAAACTCACAAAACGACTCGAAAATGGCCGATTTCCCCGACAATCGTCAAGGCGTCATGACGAACGGCAGCAACCCGCTGCTGACGAGCGTCGCTGACTCCGACAACTCGATGGAAGCAGTCTTGTTTCTGCGCAACTCTCAGAAGGGCTCCCAATCGCGAGGCAACTCTGAGTCGCCCTCTAGAGGCGGCTCTGTGCCCCCACCCGCCTCCCCTTTCAGTCAGCTCTTCCCCAACCGACTTCTGGAAGAAAGCGGCGTGAACGTGACGCAAAATTCGCTGAAATCCCAATCGAAAAGCGTGGAAATCGAGCAAAACCCACCGAAAAGTCGCCACTTTTGCCCGCAGTGCCACCTGAGTTACAGCAGGCGCTACTCGCTCAACAAGCACATACGCACCAAGCACTCGACGCAGATGCAGCTGAAACATTGCCCCCTGAGAGGGTGCACATTTGCAACCATCAATCCGAATGCTATGGCGGCGCACCGAAGGAATCACCAGCATCGATCGGTGGGCAAGTCGCTCTACTTCTGCAAGAGCTGCAAGGTTTGCGCAGTCTTATTGCCAGAAGTGGTAGAGAGTTTGGATCTTGTTGGTGATTGGCTAGGTGCGAGTGGTCGTGGTAGTGGGGACTTTGTAGAAGCGGGCGCGGACGCGGGCGCGGGATCCACTTTGCACCTCAATATCTTCGGGCGTGGTCGCCGGCCGAAGACGACCGCTTGGGGGTGAGTTGCTATCAGTTAGGCCAACTCGAAAACCCCGGCGGGCGCGGAACTGTTGCGTCTCTTTCGACTTATTGCAGTTTTTATACTCCACAAAAAGTGTGGAGTATATAGCGTTTGTGCGCGAAACGCAGAAACTTTGAGTCAATGCGTTCGCGCGTGAAGCGGCCGATTTGCAAACGGTCTTTTGCGTTGGGTAGGCCTAGTAAGTGGGCAGGGTGGACACCAAACGGGGTCACGCTCCGGGACCCCGTTGGCGGGAAATTCAAAAATTTAAATTTTCAAAGTACTGGAAAATGGGTTGAGCAAGGTAGAACTCGAGAAAGTTGCATATAATGGTATATACTATCTTTTGATATGTCGTAGTACTCGATAGGGCCGAGGGTGCAAAAAAAGAATTGGATCGCTGCGAGACCCATTTTGGCGCCAAATTTGAAAAATTAGCGATTTTCGGCCCCGGGTCAACTTTGACGGGTTGCTGTGCGAGCTAGGTAGCAGCTAGAGCGGCGAGACCACTCTTGTTGCTCCTTCCCAGATGTCCTCTATCGAACGAGCCATAAACGGAGAAAATCGGCCGAAACACAAAAAAACTTTCTTACACTGCAACTTTTTTGACTCCGGGGACGAAAATTGCGATTTTCGCGTTTCGGTGCTTCTAACGCTCGAATGCGTTGCCGAATCGTTCCAAAAGTAGTTTCAAACGATTCTATGTCTAAATCTGGTCTAGAAAAGTATTTTGGAAAAATGTTCTGCGCTACAGTATTCCTGCCGCGTCCATTAGAATTTTGGGTGTCAGGTCGACTTTTGCGATATTATACTCGATTTCGGGGTTTTCGCGGTTTTTGTGATTACGAATTTCGCATCCGTTCAGTGTTTAGATGATGTTTGAACATATCTATGTCGAATTGCATAATACCGTACCCCAAGTGCAGAATTTCAGTTCCTGGACTCCATAGGAAGTTAGGGGTGTTCTATGTCGATTCCGGGGTTTTCGGGGGCGCTAATTCCGAATTCGGCATTCGTTTTGCACTCCGATACGTCAGCAGGCCAAAGCAGCATAGGAGTCACTATGCGTAGGAGTTGAAATTTGTGGAGTATACTGCGTCCCCCGGACGACTTGCCTGGTTCTCTCCCTTACTAATTAGTTAGGGAAAGAAAATCGTCCCTAAAGTGGAAAGAGACGCAACAGTTCCGCGCCCGCCGGGGTTTTCGAGTTGGCCGAACTGATAGCAACTCACCGCCAAGCGGTCGTCTTCGGCCGGCGCCCGCGCCCGAAGATATTGAGGTGCAAAGTGGATCCAGCGCCCGCCCCCGCTTCTACAAAGTCCCGTGGTTGTGTGTGAATTTTCGCTCAATTTAGAAGCAAATTCAACTGAAATGACAAGATGTTAAACTACGCGACCGCTTTGAAACTACCTGTAAACTTATCGTCTTAGGTTCTGCTTCTTAGCCTACAACTTTTACACAAGCTGCTGTAGCCATAAGCTACGGGTCTGAAATGTGCAGTAGTTTCGTGCCAATTCACGCTCTGACGCTCTAGTCACTCAGGAAAGCGACGACCCCGGCGTCGCGCAGCGAGTATACGCTTCAGGTGCGCTACTCGAGCCGGCAGTCCCTGCTCTACCACCTGACAAGCAAGCACTCCGGGGATCCCACTCTGATAGGCATGGGCGCGGAAGACAACGACGACGACGATGATAATTCGGCTTCGCAACGGAGCGTCGTCGTTTTGAAGAGTCACGGTGGTGGACACGACAACTATGATTCTGGGCCAATGGACGGCCAGCAGCCGTGCAGCAGTTCGTCCTTGGGTGTGTAAGAGGCACGAGTGCGATTGTGGGGGCAGAGGTTAGAAGTGACTGGATGGCTTTGGGGATATTGCTCGCTCAGTAGCTCGCCACGTGCACGCATGGTACTTCAGGTGTCCCAGTGGTCGTGCAGCAGCAGCAGCGTCTTCCCTCCCAGTCACAACAGCCAGTGACGAATGGCCAGCATTACATGAGCAATGGGCACTATTTCGTTTCCCCACCGCCACCAAGCATCAATTTGAACGCAATCCCCAATCAAGTCGATAGAGTGACAGACGACGACGACGACAATAGCAGTGGAGAGGAAGACGACTCCAAGACGAGCGCCGACCAAACCTCTAACGCCACAAGAGAGCATCAGCAGGAAAATGGTGCAGTGGACTTTGAAAGTATGAAACACGAGGAGTCACCAGTGAAGATCACGCGCTCCATGAGCAAAACCAGTAAGAGCGAACACCCTGTATTCAGTTTGTCTGTGATAG
Organism: Linhomoeus sp. GSCO2_2; assembly: GCA_030248115.1. Lineage (NCBI taxonomy): Eukaryota > Metazoa > Nematoda > Chromadorea > Monhysterida > Linhomoeidae > Linhomoeus > Linhomoeus sp. GSCO2_2. Next base: position 50,961 of record JASAMZ010011747.1, read on the forward strand.
TCCTAAAGTTTCTCCTATGATTTCCAGCCCCTCCCAGCAAGAAAGCCAAGAAGAAGCGAGCGAAGAAGAAAGAATTCCTGTGCGACCAGTGCAGCTATGGGGCGTCCACCTTTCGCTCCCTCTACGCGCACAAGAGGCAGGCCCATGCCACCGTGGAACGACACAAGGCGACGCCCACGGTCAAGTGCGTCTACTGCCAGAAGAGATTCAAGGTGGGGCAGGGGGAGAGTGGAGGGAGTGAGGGAGGGAAGGGTCACATTCTCTCTACTCTCTGCGTCTCCTCCTCTGCAGGCGGCGCACCGCCTGGTGGCCCACATGAAGTCGGCCCACCTGCAGAAGAAGGACCAACGAAACAACAACAACACCAAAAAGCGAGTCTCAAAGAAGACGCGTCCTCGCTTCAACTGCACTCACTGTCCTTTCTCCACCACTACAAAGCGAGTCTACGAAGCACATCAGAGAATGCATGAAGAGGAGGAAGAGGAGGAGAGAGTGAAGACAGAGGAGGATGAAGAGGAGGAGGAGGAGCCCTGTGCATCCAACGATGCCACGTTGCCATATGCTAATCATGTGGGACAGGTGAGGTGAATCAACCCCCCCCCCCCCCCTTCCGAATGGCTGGTATTTTAGGGCGCTTTTAATTTAATTCATGAGCGCTTAGAAAATAAACATTACGCTTTTAAAAATGAACAAACCGCTTTTCTTTATAGCAAATGGAAAAGTGACAACGCGCTTTTAAAAATAAACAATGCGCTTTTAAAAATGAACAATGCGCTTTTAAAAATGAACAATGCGCTTTTAAAAATGAACAATGCGCTTTTAACTTGAACATGCAGCTTTTGACAGCAGCTGGACCGAAAATTGAACAAACCGCTTTTAAAATTAACAAACCGCTTTTAAAATTGAACAAACCGCTTTTAAGTTGAACAAACCCGTTTAACGCCCGGCATTGTCGCAACGTGACGTGGACGCGAACCACCCCAGTTTGCTAGGGAAACTTTGTCGGCGTGGGCGTGGCCTTAGGCTAATAGGCTTCAAAGTGAAATTTGTTGCAAGCGCTAGCAGGGAAGGGGCACAGCCGGCCTAAGCAGGAGGTGAAGTATATGGGGGAATGTGCACTCCACCCACTGTTTGCACTAAAACTCGGTCGGCGTCGCGCCTGGCGGGTCTCAACTGAGGCTTAGCGCGACCACCAACTTCAGGGCGCGCTTCGCGCGCCCTGAAGTCGGTCACCGGTCGCGTTAAGCCTAAGTTTCGACCCGCCAGACTGCGACGCCGACTGACTCTTGTGGACTGTGGGCGCAGGGCGAGCCTAAGCATAGCCTGCTTTCAAAGGAATATTCTGAGTCCGAAAGAAATGTAAAGAAACAAGGAAGATGGTCATTACCTGATGCAGGCAAAGGAGTATTAAAAGTATTAATTAATCCCGCATTTTAAACATTTTTCAATTTTTTCTGGACTTTCGCCCTTTGTCTCACAGCAGCAGAATTAAAAGCGCATTGTTCCAAACGAAAAGCGCATTGTTCAAAACGAAAGCGCTTTGTTCAAAATGAAAAGCTGCTACTATATACTTAACCCCTCCATGATGCCGGCGTTCTTAAAAGCGCATTGTTCTAAACGAAAAGCGCAATGTTCCAAATGAAAAGCGCTTTGTTCAGAATGAAAAGCGGTGTCGGTTAAAAGCGCATTCTTCTAAATAAAAAGCTGTAGTTACGAATTAAAAGCTGCAAATAATTGTCCCCCTTCCGAATTACACCAAAGGCGACCTTCTCAATTACTACCATGATTGTGTACAACGCATCTATACGGTGTACCCATTTGCCCTCAGCGCATATCATACCCCCTTCCTCAGCAGGAGGCCAGCAAGGGCGGCACTCCCCCAGAAGTAGAGGAATGCATAGGACACCTTCAAAGAGCGAACGCCAGCCTCCTACGACTGTGCCGCCGGCGGGAGAATCAACTTTCTGATTTGAAAATTCAAATTTGCCGCGCTCTGCGCGTCGTTTTGCCGGCCAATCACCGGGCGCAGAGGGAACTCAGCGGGGGTTCTGCCGCTGAGAGGGTGGAGGGGGTGTTACAGGAATTGATACGGCAGCACGAGTGATTTTCGGTGACAAAGTGGGGACAAAGGAAGGACAAAGGCACTCCTTTGTCCTTTGTTTTGTACACTGTATCTTGTTGCGCGCGTGGATACTGTACGTGTTGTGTTTGTCTGTCGACTAAGCCCCTTACAGTTTCTATTGTGTACAGTAATGCCCCCGCACACCACAGACTATACAACGCACCCTATAGCACCGAACTACATAACGAGCAGGCGAGTAGTGACAGTGATTGCTTATTAGGCAGTAGAACACGAGCGTCGTTTCCAATACTGGCCGTCTATAATAATACTGTCACAACACCACTATCCTACGTACGTACGCACTAACCGACTAACGACAAAGTAACACAGACCAAAGCAGGAAACGATTGTCGGATTTCTAAGGCTGTCGAAAAACACGAACTAGAAAGACTACAAGCCTACCACAACCCGGATATGATAGCAGTGACAAAACTAGTTTCTACTATCGCTGACAAGAGAATGGGGAATGAATGCCCAGGTTGTAAAACAGGTACACAAACACAGAGTAACGGAATGGCAGGACACACGAGCGATTACTGTATACAACAGGTCAACTGGCTACAGTAGTAAGAAGTGACAACAGTGAAATAGGCGAAAGTGAAACTGACAGAGTGCGCGATAGGTGAGCATTCCATCATTGTACCGTGCGTAAGTGAAGAGTGCCGACGAGTCAGTGTGTAGTTGAGTGCGTGCGTGCGTGCGTGTGTGTGTCACTACTGGCTCTCCAGGGCCAATCCCACTCTCTGCATGGCGTCCCGGATGACGGGGTAGACGCCGGCGTCCTCGATGGTCACCGGAATCTGTCACATGATGATGAACAGGATTGGTTAAAGTTATGGAATTTTTTCTTTCATATTTGCAAATGTAAAACTTTGTATTTCATATAAAATAATATAAATTTAGGGCAAGCTTCATTGTGAAATTCTTAATTCAAATTTTTAAATCTAAAGTTTTATTTTGATTTATGAATTTGTCGATTTTTCCAATCGCCGTCACAGTCACAGCAACAAAACAAGCAGTACTAAAACGAGTGAGTGGGGATTGTTACGGTAGTCGTGTAATAGAGTTTGGTGTGTGCGCGCCAATATCGGCTGCAGTGGTTTTCGCCAAACTTCCACAATTTCCACACTAATGTAGTTGCGCCATTTGGGTACGCTAGACTTGTCAATGCGGGTCACGCTCAGAAAGTGACAAGACGACACATCCGTTCTACAAAATCAAAGCAAAACAATTTAATTCCCCCACCTGATAGGGCTCGCTGGCGGCCATTTTCATCAGCGTGTTGCGGGCAATCTTGCCGGAGCGCGTTTTAGGTAATTTGGGCACGAAGATAACCGTCTTCATGGCGGCGACCGGGCCTATCTGCGACCTCACCACTTGCACGACCTCGCTCTCCACCTCTGTGATCTCGCCCACGAAGTCTGTTGATTGGTTGATTGGGTTGTGTTGTGATTGGTGCGCATGGAAGATGCGTGCAGGGTGGGGGAGTAGGCGGGGGGGGGGGGGGGGGGCAGCGAGCAAGGGGCCTGGTTCGTGCCACAAGTAACGTGGTGCCCCCCCCCCCCCCCTAGACCCTTCCCCCTTCTCCTCATGATTGGGCTGATTTGCCAAATTAAAACTACTGTACTAACGTCTGCAGGAAGAAACACTACACAACTCACACACATTAACGCACCATAGGTGTATTGCCGTGTGTTGGGGGGGGGGGGGGGGGGGCATGGGAGAAGGCGAGAGGGTGGCATCAACGCGGGGGGGGGGGGGGGGGTGGGTTGGCACTTGGTTACATTGCTCACGACGCGGAATGGCATTCTACCCACCGTTCCTCAGCACGCAGACGGCCACCGGCCCGTGGCCCGTCAGCTCGTCCTTTGACCCAATGACGGGGCAGTCCACCACGTAGGGGTGCTCCAATATGGCCTCCTCTATAGCGCCACAAGATAGGCTATGGCCCGACACGTTGATGACGTCGTCCACGCGCGACATTACGGCTACGCCCCCCTCGCGGTCCAGCATCCCCGCGTCTGCGGTGTCGTAGTAGCCCTGAGCGGGGGAGAGGGAGGGAGAGAGATAGACGTATGTACAGTGAACATCCCCACCCCCTCCCTCCCTCACTCACTATCGTGTGAATCGTCCGCCGACCGTTGCCCCCCCAACCCCCACCCCCCCCCCCCCCCCCCCCACCTCCCCCTCCACAAGCCAACAATTCCCCCATTTCCAACCCACGCGCAAGCACACACACACACAGGCGCACTCACTCACTCACGTCGAACTGCTGGAAGTAGGTCTTGTCGAAGAGTGGGTCGTTCTCCCAGAGGGTGGACAAAGCTCCCGGGGGCAGGGGCAGTTTGACCACGATTCTGCCCAGCTCCTCCCTTGCCAGGGTCTTGTTCCCGTCCCCGAGAATTTGAACGTCCCAGCCCGGGACGGGTAAGCCGCTGTTGTCCTGAAGTGAAGGGTACGGTAGGATTGTGATATTCGAACCACGGATGACGAGCCTGATACTGTCGATTGCAGAATGCTCAGCGAGTCAGCATATTGCAGGTGCCGACATACTCTTTTAAAATTAGTCCGCATGAAGAGATCCCCGCAAGTAATATAGTAATAGGTAGGCAGGGAGGGACTAGGTGAAAAGACCCGCTAGTCGGTAGCCCCATTTTCAAGCTTCCTCCTCTTTACAAGCTCATCAAACCACCACTTCTCATTTCGGCCACCCTGTAGAAGAAGCAAACACACACACACGCACTCACTCCACACTCTACCTACAGTAATCTACCGTAACCTTAGGGGGATTCCAGTTGGGGTTCTTGTAGCCGACACAGGGGGCGCAGATGGGCCAGCCGCTCTCCGTCTGCCACCAGTGGTCCAGCACTGGCACCTGTGTTTGTTTTGTTGACATTTGTTACCATTTGATAACAATTTGTTAACAAAAAGAGACAAAAATGCTCGAACCTTGAACATTCGCTGCGCCCAAAGCCGGGTCTCGTAGTCGAGGTGCTCGCCGGCGGCCTGGATGTGGCGCAGGCTGGAAACGATTGAAAAAAATTATGACAAAATTATTATTAGTATTAAAATTCTAAAATAACACCGTGACAATGTGATTGAAATTTCGGTACGACTCGAGGACTAATAAACGAGTGAAAAACAAACAAGCACCAGTATCGCCCGCGATTGGATCGTAGTGCGGTAACAATTAGTGATTCGCGATCAATCGTTGCCCACTGATCAATTTACGATCAATTTCCTACTCGATTCCGGACTAATTTTTTATCCATCTATGGAATCAAAAGCGACAAAAGCCAACATATCAAGATTTCGCGCCCTGGAGGCGCAAATTTCTCGAAAGCCATGTCAGGGGGGGGGGGGGGGTAATTAAAGTGAGGGAAGTGAGGGGTACCATCCACCCCCACCTCTTCATGTTGTACTTGGCCGCCTCCACCCCCTCTGGGTCGTACTGGCGAATGGCTCTCAGGGCTGTGGGCGCCGCGAAAAAGGCCACCACGTCGTGTTCAGCCACTAGGCGGTGAAATTGGCCCGCGTCAGGCGTCCCTACGGGCTTGCCCTGAGAATGGGCCAAATGGGCGAGTTTTGGGTGCAGCGCCCGTTACCTACTAGAGGTCTCAACGGGCCCCCGGGCCCGTGGCCCGGCACGGCCCGGCCCGGCCCGTGGGCCGGGCCGTGGGCCGGAACCCAAAAAAAATACGGGCCGGGCCGGGCCGGGCCGCGAAAAATATTAACGGGCCGGGCCGGGCCGGGCCGACCCACAAAACTGAATACTTTCGCAAAATTTCTATTGCGCATATCAGAATAACAAAACGGAAACTTGCGTAACTCAGGCAAGGGTAAACCGATTCCAATGATATCTGCATAAGTGAAAGTATGATGTGGGCAGTAGCTTGTGTTGAAATCTTGCAGAAATCGTTCACGCGTAGCGCCTACGCGACCACGATGAAGAAGACGCTGTTATGTAAGCGTGCGTACTAAGGTAACCGAACGGAAACTTGCGCAACTCAGGCATTGGTGCACCGATTGCAACGACATTGGTGTGCTTCATAGCGCAATATGTGTTGTAGCTTATGTTAAAATATGGCGGCGATCCTTCACACATAGCGCCTACGCGACCACGGTAGAGGAGATACACTCTAAGCGCTCATTTCTTTCGGCGTCAGGAAACGGAAAGTACACCTTTATTGGCGTGACACTGCAGCAGCTGCAGTCCTCCGATTGGGCTGCCCTTTTGACACAATCTACAGAACATAATGACGTTTGATTTCCCAAAGATTCGTCGAAATCGGTCTAACGAAGCGCGAGTTTTTCAAATTTCCGCGGCGACAAATATTTCCGACGGGCCGGGCCGGGCGGGCTGACTATGGATTTTAAAACGGGCCGGGCCGGGCCGGGCCGCTCAAAAAAATTTCCGGGCCGGGCCGGGCGGGCCGCGGGAGACCTCTATTACCTCCCGCAAAAACACTCTAATAGCCCCCCCCCCCCCCCCCGGCTCATCCCCACTTGGGGCTCATTGTCGAGGTTTACGGTAGTTAGTAGACGTTCGAAAATCGTCGCGGATTTTGCTTCGGTGCACAGACTCCTGGACCACGTTGATGCGTTTCGCCTCGCATATGGAGCCAACCCCCCCCCCCCCCCTCAACCTACCATGTTCCAGTAAGCGCCCCTCCACAGTCCCCCACTTCCCGTAATATCCCACCCTCAAAGACTGAAGTTCGACCGAATACGATAAGCTAAATTTAGCAGCCCCATCCACCACACAATCCGAGTCCGACCAACCTCGTACAGAACATTCGTCGCCCCGTAGATCATAGGCCCATAGCAGCAGTACGAGTGGCCGACGACCCAGCCCAGGTCCGAAGCCGCCCACCAGACCTCGTCTTGTTTCACGCCGTAAATTGCGTCCATGGTCCACGGAAGAACCACCGTGTAGCCTCCCGTGGGGCGGACCACGCCCTAAACTATCCAATAAGCGCACCCCCTAAGGAGGGGGGGGGGGTTGGCTCCATATGCGAGGCGAAACGCATCAACGTGGTCCAGGAGTCTGTGCACCGAAGCAAAATCCGCGACGATTTTCGAACGTCTACTAACTACCGTAAACCTCGACAATGAGCCCCAAGTGGGGATGAGCCGGGGGGGGGGGGGGGCCATTCGAGTGTTTGTGCGGTAGGTAATAAGGTCTCCGCGGCCCGCCCGCCCCGGCCCCGGAAATTTTTTGAGCGGCCCGGCCCGGCCCGGCCCTTTTTCCAATCCAATCGTCACCCCGCCCGGCCCGGCCCATCGGAAATATTTGTCCGCCGCGGAAATTTGAAAAAGCTCGCGCTTCGTTAGACCGATTTCGACGAATCTTTGGGAAATCAAACGTCATTATGTTCTGTAGATTGTGTCAAAAGGGCAGGCCCAATCGGGAGGACTGCAGCTGCTGCAGTGTCACGCCAATAAAGGTGTACTTTCCGTTTCCTGACGCCGAAAGAAATGAGCGCTTAGAGTCTTTCTACCTCTACCGTGGTCGCGTAGGCGCTATGTGTGAAGGATTGCCGCCATATTTTAACATAAGCTACAACACATATTGCGCTATGAACAGTTGCGCAAGTTTCCGTTCGGTTACCTTAGTACGCACGCTTTCATAACAGCGTCTTCTTCGTCGTGGTCGCGTAGGCGCTACGCGTGAACGATTTCCGCAAGATTTCAACACAAGCTACTGCCCACATCATACTTTCACTTATGCAGATATCATTGGAATCGGTTTACCCTTGCCTGAGTTACGCAAGTTTCCGTTTTGTTATTCTGATATGCGCACTAGAAATTTTGCGAAAGGAGTCAGTTTTGTGGGTCGGCCCGGCCCGGCCCGGCCCGTTAATATTTTTCGCGGCCCGGCCCGGCCCGGCCCGTATTTTTTTGGGTTCCGGCCCGCCCGGCCCGGCCCACGGGCCGGGCCGGGCCTGCCGGGCCACAGGGCCCGGGGGCCCGTTGAGACCTCTAGTAGGTAACGGGCGCTGCACCCAAAACTCGCCCATTTGTGCCCATTCTCAGGGCAAGCCCGTAGGGACGCCTGACGCGGGCCAATTTCACCGCCTAGTGGCTGAACACGACGTGGTGGCCTTTTTCGCGGCGCCCACAGCCCTGAGAGCCATTCGCCAGTACGACCCAGAGGGGGTGGAGGCGGCCAAGTACAACATGAAGAGGTGGGGGGGGATGGTACCCCTCACTTCCCTCACTTGAAGTAGCCCCCCCCCCCCCTGACATGGCTTTCGAGAAATTTGCGCATCCAGGGCGCGAAATCTTGATATGTTGGCTTTTGTCGCTTTTGATTCCATAGATGGATAAAAAATTAGTCCGGAATCGAGTAGGAAATAGATCGTAAATTGATCAGTGGGCAACGATTGATCGCGAATCACTAATTGTTACCGCACTACGATCCAATCGCGGGCGATACTGGTGCTTGTTTTTTTTTCACTCGTTTATTAGTCCTCGAGTCGTACCGAAATTTCAATCACATTGTCACGGTGTTATTTTAGAATTTTAATACTAATAATAATTTTGTCATAATTTTTTTCTATCGTTTCCAGCCTGCGCCACATCCAGGCCGCCGGCGAGCACCTCGACTACGAGACCCGGCTTTGGGCGCAGCGAATGTTCAAGGTTCGAGCATTTTTGTCTCTTTTTGTTAACAAATTGTTATCAAATGGTAACAAAATGTCAACAAAACAAACACAGGTGCCAGTGCTGGACCACTGGTGGCAGACGGAGAGCGGCTGGCCCATCTGCGCCCCCTGTGTCGGCTACAAGAACCCCAACTGGAATCCCCCTAAGGTTACGGTAGATTACTGTAGGTAGAGTGTGGAGTGAGTGCGTGTGTGTGTGTTTGCTTCTTCTAGAGGGTGGCCGAAGTGAGAAGTGGTGGTTTGATGAGCTCTGTAAAGAGGAGGAAGCCGAAAATGGGGCTACCCGACTAGCGGGTCTTTTCACCTAGTCCCTCCCTGCCTACCTATAACTATATTACTTGCGGGGATCTCTTCATGCGGACT
>JASAMZ010011748.1:0-30500 GCA_030248115.1 Linhomoeus sp. GSCO2_2
CGCTTAGTATATAGGACTAGAGCCTTTAGCCCATAGGAGAATCTCTATGGTCAATAGCATATGGGCAATCTTCAGAGCATGAAGGAGATAATGCAATCATCGAATTCAGTGCACTGCAGGACAGCACAGTTAGATCTCAAGTTGTTAGACCTTGTGCCATTGTCAGTGCCTATGTTTAGAATCTCGCCAGCTCCTGTGCCTGTAAATACGCAATAGATGCTTGGTTTTAGCCCATAAACAATTGGGTTTAGCCCATGGGACACTTCAGATAGATCTCAAGCCATTCGACCCTGTGCCCCTGCCAGTGCCTATGTTTAGAATCTCGCCAGCTCATGTGCCTGTAAATGCACAGTAGACTCTTGTGTTTAGCCCGTAGGCATTTGTGTTTAGCCAATAGGGCATTTCAGACAGATCTCAAGCCATTTGACACTGTGCCCCTGCCAGTGTCTACATTCACACTCTCACCAGCTCCCGTGCCTGTAAATACACAATAGACACTTGGGTTTAGTCCGTAGGCATTTGGGTTTAGCCCATAGGAAATTTCAGATGGACCTAAAGACATTTGACATAGATCCAAAGCAGTTTGATGCTGTGCTCCTGCCAGTGCATGCAGTGCCTGCGAATACACGTTGGAGTCTCACAACGACAACTCTGTCATGAATGGTGACACTGTAAAGTGCTTTTAGCGCGAAATCAAACGTCAATCGCAGCGTGTGGTGCCTCCTGTGCTCAGAATGTACTGGTGCAGTCGATATTTTTGAAATAATTTGGAATTTAGTCATCGGTCAAAGTTCTAAAAGCAAAGATGCAAAACTACGTGTTATGACGGTCAGTTTAAGCTATAGATCATCGCGAACCGACAACTGTTTAGCCAATAGGGCATTTCAGACAGATCTCAAGCCATTTGACACTGTGCCCCTGCCAGTGTCTACATTCACACTCTCACCAGCTCCCGTGCCTGTAAATACACAATAGACACTTGGGTTTAGTCCGTAGGCATTTGGGTTTAGCCCATAGGAAATTTCAGATGGACCTAAAGACATTTGACATAGATCCAAAGCAGTTTGATGCTGTGCTCCTGCCAGTGCATGCAGTGCCTGCGAATACACGTTGGAGTCTCACAACGACAACTCTGTCATGAATGGTGACACTGTAAAGTGCTTTTAGCGCGAAATCAAACGTCAATCGCAGCGTGTGGTGCCTCCTGTGCTCAGAATGTACTGGTGCAGTCGATATTTTTGAAATAATTTGGAATTTAGTCATCGGTCAAAGTTCTAAAAGCAAAGATGCAAAACTACTTGTTATGACGGTCAGTTTAAGCTATAGATCATCGCGAACCGACAACTGTGCCTAGAGTTATGGCGTTTGCAGACAGACAAACACACGGACACACCTAGACGCCTTAGTATATAGGACTAGTGCCTTTAGCCCGTAGGAGAATCTCTATAGTCCCAAGAGCACTGTCGTTACGCAATTGTCATAAAGCTACCGATGGCCCATGCCACTGGTCAGAACATGCAGCGACCTATGGCATGCCACAACGCGTATTTGGCTTTAGCCATAGATAACTTCAGGTTTTGCCTGTGCCACTGCCTACAATTACACCTGGTCACGTGCCTGTGAATACACATCAAAGGCATTTGAGTTTAGCCTGTAGATGCTTGGCTTCAGCCCAAAGTCGATTTTAGATTGTGCCCCTGCCAGCGCCTACGATTAGCCTTGTGCCACTCACCATGCCTGTAAATACACCTCGGGGTAGTGAATGGTGACACAATACTGCAAAAGTGGCATGAAAGAAACTGCCAGCCACTCCTTAGTGCTCAAAATGTACTGTGCAGCCGATATTTTTGTGATTTTTGTGAAATTTAGTGAATTGCAAAAGTTTGAAAATAGGAGGGGATTCCTTCCAGTCCACGACGGTCAGTTTAAGCTATAGATCTCCAGGATCCATTGCCCGTGTCGCGAGAAAATGGCCGGACAAACAAACAAACAAACAAACAAACAAACACACAAACTCTATGCCCCTTAGTATATAGGATACCGATAGCAATACAGTGACCAATTCGACAGCGCAGCAACTAAGGCAACCCTCCAGTGGCGCTACACTGGAGAATCTCCAACCAAGCCACCCACCCTGGTCATCTTGACGTTCTCGTTCGCCTGGTACCTCTGAGACAGTTGGGCGGCCCCATTGGCAACCGTCCGGGTCCGACGAGCGCCCGCACTTTGACCAGGAGACGCGTTTTCCAACCTGGCAACCGTGGAGGCATTCTGGGCAAGACTGGGCCCCACTCTGACCTGTTTCTGCCGACGACGATTGTAAGAGAGCACTGTCAGGAAGAGTAGAACAAGCTGTGTGTGTAAAAAGTTCAACCTGTACTTTGTGTCTGTCAAATCTTGGTGAACAGTGTGGACAACTTTGTTCACATCATTAGGCGTATCTGGAGAAATTGTCTTGAGAACGTGTACCATACACCAAGTGCAGCTATTCCCACGACACGGTTGTCTGTACAACTGATCTAAAGCTCAGTGATATCGCCGCATTCGCTATATGGTATCGGCATGATACGACGCCGTTCATCTGAAGTTCCGATGCGTGTAAACTTTAAATGCATCACATTAAACAAAAAAAAACTTGCCAACTATTGCACTGCAGTCGTTCTTTGCCAGAAATTCCTATTGGCGTACAACTTTTCTATTCTGCGTTCACATTCAGCTATAATCAAAAGTGTAGGCAACTTGTGGAATTGCAAACATTTTATCAAATATAACGCATGCAAAAATTTCTTTTTGCTTTGCTAATTATCCGTAGTCTATGCGCTTGCCATTTCATAAGAAATTTAGCCGCTATTCCATCAGACGACAATGTCGATTTTGACACTTTTTCAATTTTAATTCTAAATATCTCAAAATTGCAATTTTTGAAAATTGTAGAACTATGTCACAAATTCTAATTGACACACGACCTTTCCATTTCTGCATTCACATTCGTCAATAAATGACGTTTAATTTTGTCAATATATGAAATTTTGACAAATAATCTCGTATTTCCAATAAATTCCACATTTGCAAAACAATTCTTTTGTGGTGCAACTTATCCGCGGTCTATGCCCTTTCCATTCCTGAAGAAATTTCGCCGCTACCTCATCAGACGAAATAGTCGATTTTCGACATTTTTGTATTTTAATTGTGAATATCTTGAAATTGGAATTTCCTACACCTGTAAAACTATGTCACAAATTCTTACTGCCACTAGACCTTTCCATTTCTGCATTTATATTCGTCAATAAATGACGTTCTATTTTTGTCATTTTATGAAATTTTGACAGAAAATTGCGTATTTCTATTAAATTCCACATTTCCAAAAAATTTCTTTCGTGTTACAAATTATCCGCTGTCTATGCTCTTTCCATTTCTGAAGAAATTTCGCCGCTAGCTCGTCAGGCGAAAAAGTCGATTTTCGACATTTTCATATTTTAATTGTAAATATCTCGAAAATGCGAAATTAGCAACAGAAACGGACATCGGATCCTTACTCAGCGACCCCGACTCTACTTGACCACATATGTCACATATATTACTTCGATGCGCGGACGGACAGACAGACAGACAGACAGACAGACACACACACATTGTCATCCGTATATATATGTTGCAGTCAGTAGCCGTCTTCAGGCGATTGCCGTCTAGATGGCTATCGCCTGGTCGATCAGGCCGCGGCCGTCTTCTCGTGGAAAAGACGGCCATCGCCTGGTGCGTCAGGCGATGGCCGTCTTCTGCTCGAAAAGACGGCTATCGCCTGATGGACCAGTCAACAGCCGTCTTCAAAATGAAAGCTGTCGCCAGCGCTAGCAGGGAAGGGGCACAGCAGGCCTGAGCAGGAGGTGAAGTAAATGGAGGAGTGTGCACCCCACTTACAGTTTGCACTAAAACTCTGTCGGCGTCGCGCCTGGCGGGTCTCAACTGAGGCTTAGCGCGACCACCAACTTCAGGGCGCGCTCCCCGCGCCCTGAAGTCGGTCACCGGCAACGTGTCCTACTATACTATAATGAATTGTAGTATAATAGTATAGTATAGTATAGTATAGCATACTATACTATACTACAATTCAGACCGGAATTGTAGTATTATACTATACTATACTACAATTCGGCCTATACTACAATTAATTGTAGTATATACTACAATTAATTGTAGTATATAGGACAAGCTGTGTGTGTAAAAAGTTCAACTTATGCTTTGTGTCTGTCTAATTTTGGTGAACAGTACAGTCAACTTTGTACACATCATTAGACGCATCAGGAGAAGTGGTCTTGAGAACGTGCACCTTAATACGAAGTGCAGCCATCCACACGATACGGTTGTCTGTACAGCTGATCTGAAGCTCAGTGATATCGCCGCGTTCGCTATATGGTATCGGCATGATACGACGCCGTTTATCTGATGTTTCCTACTTGTGTGAAATCCTCAAATCCAACAAAACACTTGCCAAAAGGTTGGTGGGCTTGTTATTCATCGCATATTGCTGTGTTTTGGCATACGACATTGCTATTTCCGCGTGCACATTCATCAACAAACAGCTCTTTTGGCCACCATTCGAAAAAGTCGATTTTCGACATTTTCACATTTTAATTGTAAATACTTCCAAATTGCCATATTTCATAACTGTAAAGCTATATCACAAATTCTTATTGGCGTATGACGTTTCCATTTCTGCATTCATATTCGTCAATAAATGACGTCCTATTTTGTCAATTTGTGGAATTTTGACAAATAATCGCGCATTTCTGAGTAATTTCATGTTAGCAAAAATTCTTTTGTGGTACAAATTATCCGCGGTCTATGCCCTTTCCATTTCTGAAGAAATTTCGCTGCTGGCTCATCAGGCGTAAAAGTCGATTTTCGACATTTTCATATTTTAATTGCGAATATCTCGAAATTGCAATTTTTCGAACCTATAAAACTATGTCACAAATTCTTACTGACATACGACCTTTCCATTTCTGCGTTCACATTCGTCAATAAATGACGTAAATATAAAAAAAAAAAAAAAAAAAAAAAAAAAAAAAAAAATAAAAGACCCACCCCCCCCACCCGCTGCTGGCACCTCTGAGACCTCGGTGTTTTCGGTTTCTAGCTTCAATTCGTCTCGACTTTCATCAGGGCTGTTGCTGAGGTCGCCGAAGTCTCCCATGCGAGTGAATTGTGAGTGCGAAATTAGGAATTCTGGCCCAAATTCAACGAAAATAGTGAAAAAATTGCCTCAATTTTGAAACAAAGGAACGGAAACATAAATGGTGTGCAAACTGTGTTTTGTAGGCAAATTTGCAATCAATACTGTACAACATGGAAGAAGAGTGCCTTCCGTGCAAGACCCACAAATTTCAAAATTTCGACTTTTTCAGCATTGATGTAGACCACGCACAGTACATGGGAGAATGTGCGAATAGCACAATAACGAATGCAGTGTTTTGAGTATTTCAAGGAGACACCACCCAACAAAGATAGTGTACGCTAAATAGTGCTGTCCATCTGCTTGGGTAGGTACCTAACTGTGGTCGTGTATGCCTGATCGCTAACAATGTGAATGTGTAATCTTCACCTTGTGCGGGGTACACTCTTTGGACGATCTATATCGATGTAGTTCCACAAGTAAAAAATTCATTGTTTTCGTCATTAGTAACATTGACGAACTTCAAGGGCAGCAGTATGAGTATAAAAGAGCATTGACGTCACACCAGAATCCCTCCGGGTGAGGGAGTCCAACCCCTTGTTTACATCAAGACAACTGCGTTTTGACGAACACCAGCACCGTTGCAAACAAAAACGCACCATGCGTCTATCAGTATAAACCTCCTTGAGAACATGTCAACACCGATAGAGAAAATCACTGACTTCATCGACAGTCAATACAGGGGACGATCGTTCAACCGGTAACAAGCTGAAAAAATTGCCGACGCGGTTTGGGTTAAAGACAAAAAATTCTTTCCATGTGTCTTTGTCGTGTGCAAATTTCAGCAAAATTCGTAGAAGAACGAAGAAGTTATTAGCGATCAAAACTAGGGATAGATAAATGGGACACCCAGTATACATGACTGACAAATCTTTTGGTATGTATTTTGAATTTGAATAACTTGAGCTACAGAACGAATTTTTCACGCGGTCTTTTGCATGTGATAGAGAAAAAACTTTGAGGTTTTGTGTGTAGAAGGATCAGCTAATTATTTGGGTGAAGTGTAGGTTCACGCGAAGCAACAAGGCTTATTGTAGTGGGTCTCTTAGTCACGAGAAGGTACAGAAGAAATGGGCAGTAGAAGAGAATTGTGGAAAGACAGGGGTAAAGGTAAGAGGACGGACACAGAAGTTGAAGTGGGTAGTTGTTGTCTAGGGATTCGACATCAATCTCAATGTCGAAAACAGTGACACGCATTGGAACGAAAGAAACCAAAGATGTAACAAAGGCGCGTTATTGGGTCATGTTTCATGCCTATTCCTCGTCAGACACGACTACTCTTTACGCACCACCCGGAGCTAGGCGCTCGTCAGTGACGGAACTCGGCCATTCATGCCCCATAGCGAATTTGCACCCTCGTCAAACAAAAGTGCCCGTCAAACATATGGCCTTTCCTCTGCAGCTGCCTGCGTTTTGGTGAGTGCACAGCACCTCATCAAAAGGACACCAAAAGCCGACAAAAGCGTGAAAATTGGCACTTTTGTTTGACAAGGGCGCAAATTCGCTATGAGGAATACAATTAGCTGATTCTTCTACACACAATACCTCATAGTTTCAACACAATACCTCATCAGCCTTGCGGCTTGCAGAAAATACAGACGGAAAGCCAATTTTGGTCCTACAGTGTATGAGCCCTATGGTGAAGCCGCGCAAACTTTGACACGCCATAACTCGGAAACGGTGCATCGTAGCGACTAGCGGTAACTTGCGTTGGATGCGCCTCGTCGAGTTCTATAACGTGATAAAATTTCGTCAAAATCGGAAGAATTTGAAATTTTGCGATCTGCGCGCCGTTGGCTCGCCGGCCTAGTGAGAATTGTCAACTTCGAGCGCTTGCGCTGCGGGGTACAAACGCCGGGCGGCGCTAGTACTAGGGTCGATTATTAACCTACCTAGGTTCTACAGTGTGACTTAGTGTCGAAGCCGTATGACATATGTGGCGACAGGAATCGTGATCAAAAGTAGCCTTCTCTCCCCGTGCGGCGGCGCATGGCGGAATTTTCAAACTCGCTCCGTGTGCCACCTCCAAAATTTTGAATTTCTGGACGCCACTTGGCAGTAGGCATCACCAGTAGGCATCAATCGCTGCCGCGACCGACCCCCAATCGTTTCTCGTTGGCGAGATACGGCGTTGGAAAAAAAAACTTTCGAAAGAAATCGCTCGAAAAACGGGTTTCGGACAGAAGAGCGGCTATTTGCGCAAGAACGGTACAAGATAGGAAGAAGCGATGTTAAACAAAGTTGTAGAGCTGACAACGGGCAATTCGCGAAAAGAAACCGTTTCGTTCTAGCTGGCCACAATCTCGAGATATAAGCCTTTGAAAAGTGGGCCAACAAGCTGTTTTCAAAAAGTTGAGTTGTTTTATTAATACAGAGTGGTTTGTGAGTGTTTTAAAGTGGAAGAGTAAAAGAGTGGATACTTTTGTAAAGTATTTCGAAGCCTTTCCGATATGACGCGCGCCCGCCCGGAGTCCACTGTTCATGTGCTACTTCTGACACGCTCCTTTCTGAGAGGTTCTTGCAGGGCAACATTGGGATCGCCCGGGATTTATTTTTTGAGCAAGACACACGCATTTCTGAGCGGTTGTTGCAAGGCAACATTGGGATCGCCCGGGATTAATTTTTTTAGCAGACAAAGTTGTTCGTAAGACAAGGGTTTAAAAAAACAAAAGTATTTCTTTAGGAATGACCGTTCAACAACTGCCTCCACGTAAGCTTTCAAACGGTCGAACGAATGCCGCTCTACAACGTAAGACTAGCGAGTTAGGGCCCATTTGCTGTTTGAACCTTTGGGTTACTGTAGCTCGCGATAATCAAACTTTTGAGTTTCGACCAATAGAAGAACAAATGATCAGTGAGTCAAGAGCTATCCAGCAACTCAAGATCGTCTCTCTACGACGCACGCTGAGCGAGTTAGAGCGATTTCTATGCTAAAAACGCGAGAATGTCGCTTTTCGTGGTGCGTGTTTGCGTAAGTAACAAAATTTTTACGCCAAGTGAAAGAGCACGTCGAGACCTTTTAGTTGGCCTATCGCACGCCACTCTACGACGTAAGACGAGCGTGTTAGAGCCGTTTTGCGTTTTGGACCTTCGGGTTACTGTAGCGCGCGCAATTCAAACTTTTGAATTTCGACTTCTCCCAACGGAATTATCAGTGTGCCGAAACCTATTCAACGAACTCAAGATCGTCTCTCTATGACGGAAGACGAGCGAGTTAGAGAAGTTTTGCGTTTTAAACCTTTGGGTTACTGTAGCTCCCGAAATTCAAACTTTTGAGTTTCGACCAATAGAAGAACAAATGATCAGTGAGTCGAGAGCTATCCAACCAACCCAAGATCGTCTCCGTACGACGCACGCTGAGCGAGTTAGAGCGATTTCTGCGTTAAAAACGCGAGAATGTCGCTTTTCGTATTGCGTGTTTGCGTAATTAATCAAATGTTTATGCCTAACGAAAGAGCACGTCGACACCTTTTAGTTGACCTGTCGCGCGCCGCTCTACGACGTAAGACGAGCGAGTTAGAGCAGTTTTCCGTTTTGGAGCTTCGGGTTACTGTAGCGCGCGTAATTCAAACTTTTGAATTGCGAAACCTCTTAGCGCAATTCTCAGTGAGTCGAGACCTATCCATAAAGCCCAAGATCTCCTTCCTACGACTTACCAACGCCGAGATCTGAGAGCGTAACGCACGCACGGACGCACGGACGCACGCACGGACGATAAGCTCTCGTAGGGGTTCGCCCGGCTGAGGCCGGGCGAAAAAACGGCAAAATTTTAATTTTCCAGTTTTTCGCCGAAAACTCAAAATTGTGACCCGCTAGAGTGAAAATAACGCCGGAATATGAAAGCTCGACCATTTTACATATATGTCAAAAGGTCCCACAAAAAAATTCCTATCGGCGCGAAATCGGCGGGGGTGGCACATTTTTGACCTCTCCAAAATCAACTGCAGCTGAGGAAGTGCGCCCCCCCCCCTGACCGCGACCACTGCTTACTCGCGACGGGAACTCACAAATTTGACGTTACGCCATTTTCCGAACAAGACAGAACCTTGATCAGAAACTCTTTGTCTATCAACTGACAGTTGAGATTGAATGCCAGGAGCGCGAGAGTTTCGCAATTCAAGTACGCAGTGGCGAAATAAGGCAAGATACTTGCCGACAAACTTAGTGGTTGCCATCAATGTGATGACGAGATAAAAGTTGGATCGTAGACTAACCTAAGGTTTGTCTACGGTTGGTTTGTCAGATAACTAGCGCTGGTGGCAGGCTCAACGAGTCTTCTACCTTTAGCGCTTTAACCAATGACAATAAGTTTGTCAGGACAACATTTCAGCTGAGCGAACTGGCCAAGATGCTAGCATTTGGCCACTGTAACTCGCAGGAAACGTTGGGTTTGTACGAGGTGCTAAGAAGGCCATTTGAGTCTTCTAACAATAGTCGTGTTCAACACACGCATGATTGAGAATTGGCGAATCGAAAGAGCTACTGCTCTAAAGGGCGCGACCCTTAGAGAATTCAAATCACAGATACCACTTGGCTGATCCTGTCAGTGGTCATATGCTTGTTGTGACAAATTAGCTAAAGGGAAGCCACGAATCCAGGGCGCTCAGAAAGAGAAGTCGTGACAAAACAGCCGATGGTAATTCCAGAAGTCGTGACAAAACAGCCGATGGTAATTCCAGAAGTCGTGACTAAACAGCCGATGGTAATTCCAGAAAGTTGTACAAGAGATACCGCAGGTCGTTGTCAATGTACAGAACAAAGAACTCCTTCTGTACATGAGTGCTTTGGTCAGTAGAGCTAATCAAGGAAACAGTGTTAAAGAAGGCGGTCGAGACGTCCTGTGTGGAGTTCAACCGTCTGGCGTTCAGTGATTAATTGGGACAGTTGGAGGCAATCGTCTTGCGGCGCTAGAGCTGACACTCGGACCGTCGCAATGATGACCAATAGCGAAAGCATTTGCCAAGAATGTTTTCATTGATCACTGAGCGCAAAGCTGAAACTAGCCAAGACTAGCCAAAGACCCTATGACAGAGTGACTGGAGATGATTGCTCAGAGTAGCATGACTGGTCTACTCTACAGGTGGATTCGTGCTGTTTTACCTGCGTGATTGTGAAGGAGGGCTCATTGTTTGCGTTGTGGAGGTTTGGCACAGAATTGCAGATTGCTCACAGACACTTATAAATCCATTAATAAATTGGAAAGATTGGATCAGATTTAATGATCTGGTCTTTTGAGGTTTTGGTTTAATCAGTAATGAGGATCTGTGATGTGTGTCATTCGGAAGCGTCGTGGCTTTGGGCTAACGCTGGTACTGCTCTTCAGTTCGTTCGTGGCAAGTGGCAATAATCTGCGATGGCTCACTGAAGCGTTCGTTCTGGGTTGTTAGCATCAAGGCTTTTTTTGCGCTTAATAAGGTTCTCACAGCCCAGTGATGTTGGCTCGGCTATCTGCCGCAATCTTCAACACATGTCCTCGTACTTTCCCAAACTGGCCCCACTCGTTCTGCAGGCTAGGGTGAGTGGTAATCCCGCTCGTCAAAGGGGGCGGGTGGGAGTTTATCGTGAAATTCCAAAGACCCTCTCGTTATCGAATGCCCCTACCTCCTCGTGCCGAGAGTGGGTAATTTACGCGCCTACGGGGGGGGGGGGGGGGGGGGGGGGGAGTCTATCGTGAAGTTACAAAGACCCTCTCGATGCCCCTACCTCCTCGTGCCGAGAGTGGGTAATTTACGCGCATATGGGGGGGGGGGGGAGTTTATCGTTAAATTCCAAATACAAACCCACTCGTTATCGAATGCCCCTACCTCCTCATGCCGAGAGTGGGTAATTTACGCGCCTACGGGGGGGGGGGGAGTTTATCGTGAAATTCCAAAGACCCTCTCATTATCGAATGCCCCTACCTCCTCGTGCCGAGAGTGGGTAATTTACGCGCCTACGGGGGGGGGGGGGGGGGGGGAGTTTATCGTGAAATTCCAAAGACCCTCTCATTATCGAATGCCCCTACCTCCTCGTGCCGAGAGTGGGTAATTTACGCGCCTACGGGGGCAAAGTTTCTGCGTTTCGCGCACAAACGCTATATACTCCACACTTTTTTCGCCCGCCCTCAGGCGGGCGAGACTATACGAGAGCTCAGCGTGCGTGCGTACGTCCGTCCGTGCGTCCGTCCGTCTGTAACGCTCTCAGATCTCAGCGTTGGAAAGTCGTAGAGCGGAGATCTTGGGCTCTACGGATAGGTTTCGACTCACTGATCATTCAGCTAAGAGGTTTCGAAATTCAAAAGTTTGAATTGCGCGCGCTACAGTGACTCGAAGGTCAAAACGCAAAACGGCTCTAACTCGCTCGTGTTACGTCGTAGAGCGGCAATCGATACGTCAGGTGAAAGCTCTCGACGTGTTCTTTCATGCGTCTGCAAAAGTTTTTTTAATTACGCAAACACGCACCGCGGAAAACGCCATTCTCGGCATTTTGACGCTAAAATCGCTCTAACGCGCTCAACTTACATCGTAGAGAGACGATCTCGAGCTTTTTGGATAGCTCCCGACTCACTGATCATTTGTTCTCCCATCGGTCGAAATTCAAAAGTTTGAATTTCGCGAGTTACAGTAACTCGAAGGTGCAAAAGCACAAAACGGCTCTAACTCGCTCGTCTTACGTCGTAGAGTGGCATTCGACACGTCAAGTGAAAGCTCTCGGCGTGCTCTTTCATGCGGCAGCAATAAATTTTTCAATAACGCAAGCACGCACCGCAGAAAACGCCATTCTCGAAATTCTAACGCTAAGATCTCTCTTTGCTACATGCAGAAGTGCGACACGGCTTGATTGCTCGTAGTGCGCTCTTTTGTGCTCTGTCAATTGTTTGTCAAAACTTTTACAAATTTTTGTCACTTTTCTTAAAGCGTTGCTTGAAAGAGGGATGTTCTTGCTCTAAAAGCCAAATCGCGGGCGAAATCAATATTGCTTTGCAATACTCTCTTGCGAAGCGGGGGCTCATGAAGCGGAGCATGCGGGCGTTGAACTCTCGCAGTCTCTGCAGAAAGAACGCAACTCTTTGCAATGTCAGTCAGAATACAAACTCAAGTTTTTAATACCGGAGCTTGTTATAAAAAATGTGGAGTATATAGCGTTTGTGCGCGAAATGCAGAAACTTTGAGTCAACGGCGTCTGATCTCCAAACGGTCTTTTGCGTTGGGTAGGCCTAGTAAGTGGGCAGGGTGGACACCAAACGGGGTCACGCTCCGGGACCCCGTTGGCGGGAAATTTAAAAATTTAAATTTTCAAAGTACTGAAAATTGGGTGGGGCAAGGTAGAACTCGAAAAGTTGCATATAATGGTATATACTATCTTTTGATATGTTGTAGCCTTCGATAGTGCCGAACACGCAAAAAAAGAATTGGGTCGCTGCGGGACCCATTTTGGCACCAAATTTGAAAAAATCGCGAATTTTGGCCCCGGGTCAACTTTGACGGGCTGCTGTGCGAGCTAGGTAGCAGCTAGAGCGGCGAGACTACTCTTGGTGCTCCTTCCCAAATGTCCTCTATCGAATGAGCCATGAACGGAGAAAATCGGGCGAAACACAAAAAACTTTCTTACACTGCGACTTTTTCGACTCTGGGGTCGAAAATTGCGATTTTCGCTTTTCGGCGTCTATTGCGCTCGAATGCGTGGCCGAATCGTTCCAAAAGTGGTTTCAAACGATTCTGCGTTTAAATCTGGCCCAGAAAAGTATTTTTGAAAAATTTGCAGAGCTACAGTATCCCTGCCGCGTCAGTTTGAATTATGGGCGTTGGGTCGACTTTGCCAATATTATACTCGATTCCGGGGTTTTCGGGGGCGTTGATTACGAATTTGGCATCCGTTCAGTGTCTAGATGATGTTCGAACGTACCTACGACGAATTTGTATGCTACCGTACCCCAAGTGCAGAATTTCAGTTCCCGGAGTCCATAGGAAACTAGGGGTGTTGTATGTCGAATCTGGGGTATTTTGGGATGTAGATCACGAATTCAGCATTGCTTTTGCGATTGGGGGTGCCAGGAGGCCACAACAGCAGAGGAGTCACCGTGCGTAGGAGTTCAAATTTGTGGAGTATACTGCGTCCCCCGGACGACTTGCCTGGTTTTACGAGGCGATATAATATCTAACGCGCTCAAACCGATTCACTTCCCTGCAAATCAAAGGTTCTTCTTCTTCTTCTTCTCAGGTACAGCATGGTGGAACCATTCAGTAGACACTGCGAATTGAGTTGAACAAATGACGCATAACGCAATCTATCTATGTTAACGGCGCAGTTATGCGGCATAGTAGCAGACGATGCGGAGAAGACGAGAAATGGTACAACGCAACACGGTAAAGAATCAGAGCATGTTCAGAGACAGAGTAGAGCATCGTTTTGTCTACAGGAAACTCCGGAGACTTTCCTTCCAGCTGCCACAGGCAGCAACTCAGGATCGTTCAGTCATTCGACCTAGGTAGGTACCTACTATGTAGCCTAACCTACTATAGATACGGTGTGACAAGTATACGTAACACTTCCTGCAAGCTCGTCGACAACAAGCACGGTCCACGGAACAGCCCTAGGTAGCAAGGTGAGTAGGTAAGTAGGTGTCAGTAGCGCACCACCGAATCCTGTCTTCTCCACTGCATTACTTCAACTTGGTCAAGCTCTTTTCGTTCGTCTCTCTAGCACGGATGTCGAGTGCCGTCCTCGTGGGCAAAGATGTCGTCCAGTAAGCCCTTGCTGGACTCCAGTGCATGCTGACGGTTCTTCTCGGGATCGTCGCCCAGCATGGCGTCTTGGGCGGCCAACATGGGACCACCCACGGCCAAAGGAATGGCGCCGTATGTGAACTGCGCTCTGGAGGAGAGGGCATGATGATGATGATGAAGAAGGAGAATAGAGGAGGACGCGACGATGACAATGACGACGACGACAACGACGACGACAACGACGACGACAACGACGACGACAACGACGACGACAAGGAGACACCTGAAGGCCTCGAGGACCTGCTCCAGGGTGATAGGGACGGGGTCGATGCCCAGCGCGGCGCACTCCTTGGCGAAGCATTCGTGGTAGTGGCGCAGCATAGGCGCCGTCTGCTCCCGTCGCATGTTCGTGTCCAGTGCGCTGGCCATGAAGCGCACCGTGTCTTCGGCCGTGGTCCCGGGGTGGGTCACCTACAGTACACATGATTGAAACCATGAACTAATTAGGCAAAAACTCACAGCATACAGTGAACCTGCCAGTCCAGAAGAGCGAGCAGTTTCTCCTGACCGCTGTCGTCTTTGGTTACCATCACGTTGGGCAGCCAGAAGTCGCCGTGCACCAGCACTTGGGGCAGTCCAAGACTCTCCACTTTCTGAAAGTGCCGAAAGAGTCGAATGGCCAAACACAATTGTCCGAGATAGACAGACGCATTTGTCTCGCGTAGTTAGTTTGCTCACATATACAATTCCGCCCCTCTAACTAGCATTTGGGGTACAATTCCCTGCCAACCCGCCTTTTCTCCCTCCCTGAGCACGTCCATCTTGAGATACTTCTCCACCCTGTCCGCATAGGGTCCCAAGATGGGGGCGAAAGCGGTCTTCATCAGCTGGACGACCATCGTCCACATGTTGTTCATCATGTCCGCGTTGGAGCTCATCAGGTCGGCGAAGGTCATGCACGTCTTGCTGCGCCACTGGCTGTCGTGCAGGGAATAGGCTTGGAAGGCCGCCTGCGCCGCGATCACCTGTGACAGATGGTGGCGCACAGTGGCAGATTGTGGCAGATAACACGCTGTGGCAGATGGCACATTGTGGCAGTCTGTGGCAGATGAAAGATCGTGGCCGAATGTGGCAGATTGTGGCAGATGACACATTGTGGCAGATTATGGCAGATGACACATTGTGGCAGACTGTGGGATGGTGATGTCACATTGTGACGAATTGTGTTACGGTAGATTTGTGGCAGATCGTGGCAGTGGGCACATTGCGGTTGACGATGCATTCTGCCGGCCAGATCGGCAGATTGTAAGTGCATTGTGGCAGGCGCCACATCGTGTCAGATGTTGTACTCCAGCGTACGTGCGGCGCGAACCCTTTGTCAGCATCCTATATTCACGTACCACACAGAGACTAATCCCGTTTTCTCCCAACCTCCTTGAGAAGTGGCAGATCTATGGTGGCACATAGGGGTTTCAGGTATCCTTTTGTCGAAAGGTCCTCCAACACCATGAGGCCCTCGACCTTCTTGGCGCTGTCGGCGTCCTCGGCGTGGTAGCAGATGGGGACCTTGAGACGACGCTCCTGCCCACGCGCCCATCGATAGAAGCCGCACTCGCTGTTGTGCGCCTGCGATTGAGATCCTCAATAATGTTGTAGATATTGTATACAGGGACAAAGACACAAAGGCCTATCAGTGTCATCTCTTGTCCAATTGACAAGTGCTTTTTGCCCAGTTGACAAGGCCCTTGTCTTACCAAGAGGCGGATGCCATTTGTCTGGTCCGACTGACAACTGGCACTGATTCTGACGCACACTGTTGCACGCTCACAACTTTAGAATGGCAGTTCAATAAGATTAGAACTGTCAAATCTTTGCGTCGCGAAACCAAAATCTTTACCGCGTTTGCCAAGTGCAGAACCACAACCACACCGCTGCGACACAAGCTCTGAGACTGGGTCAGTGGCCTGTTCCAAACAGTTACAAAACTTCGCGAAACGGTCAAAAGTTGAGTTTTCCACATTCACGTCGAAAGAACTTCCAACTCACCCAGATCTGCAGGTCACCCATCGCGTCCTGGGCGCCAGAGTCGGCTACCAATTTCTTCATTTCCTCAAATGGAATGTCGTCCAGCTTCTTCATGCTGGGAATCTTCAAGACGACACTGGACGGCAGCTTCTCCTTTCGTCCCGCCTCCTCTCCCGACCACTCCAGCTGGACTTGAATGATTCTGTTGTTGTTGAATTGGCTTGCATGGATGTTGCGAATGATTAACAGAACTATACGACGCGTAGATGAGTAAGCATGTAAGCATACGAACAAACACTCAGCAAATAAAGGATAGTAAGCGAAACAAAGAAAGAAATAAACAGGATAATCAAATCAACGAGTGCACAATAAATAAATAAAGAAATGAATGAAGAAATGACATAAATATAGAAATGAATGAACAAGTAAACAAATGAATAAATGAATAAATAAATAAATAAGTAAAAAAAATGAACAAATAAACAAACAAATAAATGCATTAACAAACGTAAAAAAACAAAAAAATAAATTAATAAATAAGTAAATGAAACAATAAATAAAATAATAATAGTTAGTTTGAGAAATAAATTGATCAAGGTGAACTGTCTACGACTAGATGTATCGGTAAGTATCAAAAGGACTAGACGTTAACAACGACACACTGAAATGCACGTAGGCAAACACATCGTTTTTAAACTCGAAAATCTTCACCTTGCCATAAATCCCTGCAATTGGCCAATGACCTTGTCAGAGCAGTTGGCACCAAACACAGCTTTTGTCTTCAGAGCGTCCTGCAGAATCTTCTCAAGCTTCCCATAGGTGGTCGTAGTTTCGGCGATGATTTTTGCCTTGTCCATGATGTGTTTTTAGGATCGAAAGTTTCTTTCTATTTGTGGCAATTTGCCTAAACTAAATTTATTTCTAATCCTTCCTATAAGGGTGAGGGTGCTACGCTAGGCACGACACAACGCTCTACTAAGGCTCGAAAGTATGCTGTCGCGGTGCGAACTGGGGGCGCGAGTACAGCAACTCGCCCAAATAATGGAAAATCGATATTGGAATCGTCGCACTGCTGTCGAGGAAACGACGATGCGGAATTTGGCTAGGTACCTAGGAAGGAAGTTCGGGATTCTCTGCTCTGCACAAAATACGAGCCTGCATTGCCGTAGGTTCGCCTTTCGTTGAAGCGCAGTGGTCAGTCAGGCGAACCACTGTTCAGACCGCCTACTGTAGGCGAGCGGCAACGGGGCAACAACAGGCTCTATTTGCGACGGCTTCCAAGTAGGTACAGCGCCAACTCCCTCCCTCCCCCACAACTAATACCATTACATGTGTTACAAAATGGCTTGATTTTCACGACACACTCCTCAAGTTGCTGGGGCCAAAGTTGGGGTGCCGAATTTCCGGCCACAATGTAAAGTTTATAACTCCTGTAGTAGGCAGCACATTTTCACGCGATTTGCACCGTTAAATGCAAAAGAAATTGAGCTTTCATATGCCGCAAAGATCGACTCTGTAGCTCAAATAACGCCAATGTTACAGTTCGTCAAAGTTGGCCAGGAAGTGCTGCCGTGGGGGTTCCAGCAAATGGCGCCACTACTCGACAAGGGAAACTTCCGCGTTTGCTTCTTCTCGCGATAGCGGATGAGGAAGTCTTGGGAGCACTTCTTGACAATTTCATTCAGAATTCCGTGGCCCTGGCCTGAATCAACCAATCAATCAACCACTGCGCGCGCATGAACTTTGGCCCAACTCCTACACTCTCTCAGGCAATGGTTTAGCGTTCTCCTTTTAACGTTATATTTACCACCGGAACATTAGGCGGATCTATTTCATCCGTTAGTCGGATCTTTGCTCTTTCGCGATCCGCCCGGCCGATTCGGCCCAAATTTTGACACGTGTTCGGATTTGGGATGCCGATCACATATCAGAAGAGAAATTTCAAAAATTCTTTCGCGTTCGTGAGTTATAGGGCTTCGGACAATTTTGACGTTGCGCTGCATTCCAATTGCGACGTCGTAGGAAGTTGGTGTAATTGAATAAAGTATTTGACTTTGTACCCTTTATCTACACACCAAATTTCAGCCCAATTGATTGTAATCGTTATTTGAAGAAATCACCAATCTTTCAGCAAATTAGTTTACAATCAATTGGGCTGAAATTTGGTGTGTAGATAAAGGGTACAAAGTCAAATACTTTATTCAATTACACCAACTTCCTACGACGTCGCAATTGGAATGCAGCGCAACGTCAAAATTGTCCGAAGCCCTATAACTCACGAACGCGAAAGAATTTTTGAAATTTCTCTTCTGATATGTGATCGGCATCCCAAATCCGAGCACGTGTCAAAATTTGGGCCGAATCGGCCGGGCGGATCGCGAAAGAGCAAAGATCCGACAAACGGATGAAGTAGATCCGCCTAATGTTCCGGTGGTAAATATAACGTTAAGCGATTTTCCTCAAATTCCATGATACTTATGCAGAAAGCATTCACATCCAAGAGAAGGGCGAACCGGGTTATTAACCCCTTCGGTTAGAGTAGAGTTCTATTAAGCACTCAACCCTATCTTAACTCACTGTGTCAATGCCCAAAAGCAATTCCAACACAAATCGTTCACTAGCCTTGTGATGGAAGCCCTCGAATGGGAGGAATCTTTCGAGAATTCGCGCCGAATTTTGGATTTGCTAGGTATTTTCAAGGATTTCGCATAGGCAAATCTTCAAAAATCTACAATAGATCGAAGGCGATTCGCTCAAACCGCAGAAAATCCCGAAAATTCTTTCATAGAAAACATCCAGCAAAGATCTTGGAATCGGGTCCAATCCTCGAGTGGGGTCCTATCCCAAGTAAATGCTGTCGCAAGCGCTAGCAGAGAAGCGGCCGGCCTAAGCAGGAGGCAAAGGTAGAGTGTGGATCCCACTTACCGATTGCACCAGAACTCTGAAGGCGTCGCAGTGGCGTGCCGAAGGTTTTCTTTTACGCGACCACCCACTTCACGGCGCACTCCGCACCCACCGCCAAACCCGCCGAAGGGACTTCCAGCCCTTTGCCCATACTTTGGGGTCCATCAAAACCTGCCCAACTCGGCGCGGAGCTCGGCTTCCAGTGAGCGTGATGGTGACGGTACGCTCTCGTCAGACGAGGACCATCGCTTGAATTCAAACTTGAAAATGAAAATTGAAAATTGAAAACGCAAAATGATTGAAGCCGCCAACGCGCTCGCCAGAAGAGTCCGAAGTCGCGCCTATTTGCTGAGGGACGCCACCAAAGTTCGCACTGATTGGTCAACGATAAAGGCGCCAAGTTGCCGTTTGAATTGTTATAGGTTACTGTAATCGATTTGAAATTTTGTGTAGCCAAGCACGCCCGCGTGACCATCTGACCGCCTGAATGGCCGTCTATTTTCGCTCAACTGTGAATTGTGCTGACCTGATATTGACCGAGTTTGGACGACATGGTTTGTTTTACGCGGCCGGGGCCCAGTTCGCATTGTTTGTTTCACACGGCCGGCAGGCCAAAACGAACACAACGCCTTCCACACAGACTGTAGGCTCAAATCTTCAAGCCTGCGCTATAACTCAAACACTTCCACCGAAGAATAACCGTAGTTTTGACGCGTCACGTTGGAAGGTAGGGCGTACTTCGCGACTCTTGTCACAGTTCCAGACTCGAAGTGTCCCTTCAAATCGCCCATCGCGTGCCTTCCAGGGTCGCCTATCAAAACTCGCAAATTGGGGTTGTTCCTCTTGAGTTTCGCAATGAACCCGACGAGAATTTGCGAGAAGTCCGAATTGTAGAACATGTCGCCAACGGTGGGATAGATAGATAGATAGATAGATACGATAGATAGATAGATAGATAATTGGATAGATAGATAGATAGATAGATAGATAGATGTGGTCGGCTGGTGGCGTGGGTGGGTCGGGTGGTGGGTGGGGTGGTGGAGATAGATAGATAGATAGATAGATAGATAGATAATGATTCGGTCGGCTGTGGGTCGGTGGGTGGGTGGGTCGGTGGGTGGATGATGGTGGGCCGGTGGTGGGTGGGCGGCCGGCGGTGGCGGGTGGGTGGGTGGGTGGGTGGGCGGTCGGACGGTCGGGTGGGTGGGTGGGTGGATGGGTGGGGGGGGGAGATAGATAGATAGATAGATAGATAGATAGATTTTTAGATAGATAGGTAGATAGATAGATAAAAGATAGATAGATAGATAGATAGATAGATAGATAGATAGATAGATAGATAGATAGATAGATAGATAGATAGATAGATAGATAGATAGATAGATAGATAAAAAGATAGATAAGATAGATAGATAGATAGATAGATAGATAGATAGATAGATAGATAGATAGATAGATAGATAGATAGATAGATAGATAGATAGATAGATAGATAGATAGATAGTAATAGAATAATCAAATCAATACAATAGAATCAATAGAATGATGATGGGATTCAAATAGGATGGAATACAATAGATGATGAATCAAATAATCAAATCAATAGAATCAAATCAATCAAATCAAATCAAATCAGATCAATCAATAGAATCAATCAATCAATCAATAGATGAGTGATCAATCAATCAAATCAAATAGATAGATCAAATAGATAGATAGATAAAGAATTATAGAATATAATAAGATAGATAGATAGATAAGATAGATAAAGATAGATAGATAGATAGATAGATAGATAGATAGATAGATAGATAGATAGATAGATAGATAGATAATGAAGAATGATAAAGATAGATAGATAATCAATCAAATCAAATCAATAGAATCAAATCAGATCAATACAATCAATAGATAGATAGATAGATAGATAGATAAAAATGAAGAAAATAATGAAGAAGACAATAATAATAATAATAATAAATAATAAATGAATAAATAAAAAGATAGATAGATAAGATAGATAGATAGATAGATAAATAATGATGACCAATGATGAGTGATGATGAATGAATAATAACAGATAGATCATGATAGATAGATAGATAGATAGATAGATAGATAGATAGATAAATAAGATAGATAGATAGATAGATAGATAGATAGATAGATAGATAGATAGATAGATAGATAGATAGATAGATAGATAGATAGATAGATAGATAGATAGATAGATAGATAGATAGATAGATAGATAGATAGATAGATAGATAGATAGATAGATAGATAGATAGATAGATAGATAGATATACAGATAGATAGGATAGATAAGAATAGATAGGATAGAGTAGATAGATAGATAGATAGATAGATAGATAGATAGATAGATAGATAGATAGATAGATAGATAGATAGATAGATAGATAGATAGATAGATAAAGATAGATAGATAGATAGATAGATAGATAGAATAACAACACGATAGATAGATAGATAGATAGATAGATAGATAGATAGATAGAGGTGGGTGGATGGTAGATAGGATAGATAGATAGATAGATAGATAGATAGATAGATAGATAGATAGATAGATAGATAGATAGATAGATAGATAGATAGATAGATAGATAGATAGATAGATAGATAGATAGATAGATAGATAGATAGGCTGTTCGGTGGGTGGGTCGGTCGGTCGGTCGGTCGGTCGGGTCGGTCAGTCGATCAAGTAGATCAGATCGTGGGGATCGGTAGATTAGGTGGGTCGGTCGGTCGGTTGGTCGCTCTCTAATCGCCCCGACCCGACCCACTTCTGTTAGTATAGGGATTCTTGTGGCACTTATAGAGCTTATTTAGTTTCACAACGTCTGCCACGCTCATTATTCGGTACCCAGCCACGAAGAGCGATGGTGACGTCCACAAGGGCTACGAACAGGAACTGTCTGTACTTCGTTCAGTTCCTGTGCTCAGTCCGTGCCGAACTGTCCGGTCCTGGCGTCGTATCCGGCGCATTAATTCGATGCTCGACGTGGGAGGAGATCTCGGGCCGCCGGGGCCCTTTGCGGCCGCTTTTCCGCGAGCTCTTCTCGCGGAACATCCTGTGAAGAATCCTCCGATAGAAGGACTTCCAAAGATCGGGTCGGATTCTGCTCAGATCAGCGCGACCCAAATTCGCTTCGGTTCACAGATGTCCGATGGTAGGGCTTCGTCGACCGGTTACCGGAGGTAAACACGGTGTCGGAAACATTGGGTCCAGTGCAGCACCGCATTGCAGTGCGGCTCCGACTCTGCCTCTGCACTAAGCAAGTGGGATGCGACTGGTTTTCGCCGAGTATTTAGAGCGTAAGACAGTTGCGGTTCTCTCTGTTCTTCAATTCGCTGCCGCCTGCCTTTGCTCTCGTCGTGCGAATTCACTCGGAATCGCCAACACTGCCGCGTTCATCTTTGGTAGTTCATCGAAAAGCCACAGGCCTCACACACCGATCCGTTTTGCGGACGAGGACATATTTACGCACAGGCTGCAATTCCAGATATACATGTTTCGCTCGGTCTAGATAATGAGTTATGACACAATGCATTGCAATAGCCGTATCTAGGTGGGTTTTGCTCGGCGTTCGCGCGATTTCTTGAAACCTTCGGGAGCATGCGACCTGCACTGTAGCCGACGTGCGAGAACGTCAATGGATGAACTGGCAGGCCTCTGACACAGAAGCGCCTGCGCTTGATCGCGTACGGTGTCCGGCGCTAGTTTGCTGACGTGTAACAGCGGCGACACGCCTTCTTGAGTCTGGCAGAGCACGGACTCCTGTTGAAGCTAAGCTGATGAGAAAGGCTGTCTGCGAAAGAGCGTTGTGGCGGAACTGCACTATGACAAGGATGGTTATGTTGTTGGTGTACGTTCAGTTACGTATTGCTTGAGTGCAGCGGCGAGACCAAATGTCCGAAAGGGAATGAAGGGGAGGAGTGTAGCGGCAGGGGCTCGTGTCACTGCGGCAAATGCCAGTGCGAAGAGGGTTACGGCGGGCAGGCCTGCGACTGCCGAGAAGACGACGCGGTACCGGTAGATCAACAATGATAAATTTAATTCCATTGAATCGAAGTAAATTAATTTAAATTTGAGTAAACTAAACTAAATTTTATAAAATTAAACTGAATTAAACTAGGTTGAGTTAAATAAAAAAGCAAGTCTATTCAATTCAACTAAGCAAAGAAGCTAGACTAAAATAAATTGAACTAATTTGGCCTATATTATACTATACTAATTAGTTAAAGTAAACTAAGTTAAATCAAATTAAATTAAATTAAAGCTACTTATACTGAATTAGATTAGGTAAATTGAACTAAATTAAAGCATATATAGTTACAATGATCAGCACATTATATTAAACTATTAAAAAACCAATAAGCCTCTCTTCACCTGCGACTTCAAGTGCATGGCGTCGAAGTTGGAGTTGGGGAGGGGGCTTATCAGAGTAGTTACGGTAAATCGACACAAATAAACATGTAATATGAAAATAGTATGACGTCAACAAAATAATAAGAATTTAAACAAAGTAATATAAAACTTCAACAAAATGACACAAATTTCAACAAAATAATATGTTTTCTGAATTCTCTTTGCCAAAATGGCGCAATGGTCGTTTTTATATACGTAATGGCGCAATGGTGTATATGTCACAGGCGATGGCCGTCTTCAGGCGATAGCCGTCTAGACGGCTGTCGCCTGGTCGATCAGGCCGCGGCCGTCTAGACGGCAATCGCCTGATGCGTCAGGCCGCGGCCGTCTAGACGGCAATCGCCTGATGCGTCAGGCGATGGCCGTCTTTTCCTTCTCTGTATTAGTTTCGGACACAGCATATTCCTTCCAGTTCAGGCTATGCTTAGGCTCGCCCTGCGCCCACAGTTCACAAGAGTCAGTCGGCGTCGCAGTCTGGCGGGTCGAAGCTTAGGCTTAACGCGACCGGTGACCGATTTCAGGGCACGCGAAGCGCGCCCTGAAGTTGGTGGTCGCGCTAAGCCTCAGCTGAGACCCGCCAGGCGCGACGCCGGCCGAGTTTTAGTGCAAACTGTAAGTGGAATAAACACTCCTCCATTTACTTCACCTCCTGCTCAGGCCTGCTGTGCCCCTTCCCTGCTAGCGCTGGCGACAGCTTTCATTTTGAAGACGGCTGTTGACTGGTCCATCAGGCGATAGCCGTCTTTTCCAGCAGAAGACGGCCCTCGCCTGACGCACCAGGCGATAGCCGTCTTTTCCCCGAGAAGACGGCCGCGGGCTGATCGACCAGGCGATAGCCGTCTAGACGGCTATCGCCTGAAGACGGCTATTGACTGCAACATATATATACGGATGACAATGTCTGTCTGTGTGTCTGTGTGTCTGTGTGTCCGTCGCACAAAAGTAAGATAAGTGGCACATGTGCTCAAGTAGTGTCAAGGTCGCTGAGTACGGATCCGATGTCCGTTTCTGTTGCTAATTTCGCATTTTCGAGTTATTTACAATTAAAATATGAAAATGCCGAAAATCGACTTTTTTGCCTGATGCGCTAGCGGCAAAATTTCTTCAGGACTGGAAAGAGCATAGACCGCGGATAATTTGTAACACAAAAGAAATTTTTTGCAAATGTGGAATTTAGTAGAAATACGCGATTATTTGTCAAAATTTCGTAAATTGACAAGAATAGAACGTCATTTATTGACGAATGTGAATGCAGAAATGGTAAGGCCGTATGCCAATACGAATTTGTGACATAGTTTTGCAGATTTAATGAATTGCAATTTCGAGCTATTTTCGATTAAAATACGAATATGTCGAAAATCGACTTTTTCGTCTGATGAGCTAGAGGTGAAATTTCTTCAGAAATGGCAAGGACATAGCCCACGGATAATATGAAACACAAACTAAAATTTTTGCAAATGCAGAATTCGGTAAAACACGCGATTATATGTCAAAATTTCATAAATCGACAAAAATAGAATGTCGTTTTTTGACGAATTTGAACGCAGACATGGTAAGACCGTATGTCAATAAGAATTTGTGGCATAGTTTTACTGTTTTAATAAATTCCAATTTCGAGATATTTAGAATTAAAATTTATAAAAATGTCAAAATCGACATTTTCGTCTGATGGCCAGAACAGCTGTTTATTGATGAATGTGCACTCGGAAACAGAAATGCGTACGCCGAACACAGGAATTCGCTCGCACCAAACTTTTGGCAAGTTTTTTGGTTGGATGTGACGTTTTCACACAGACAGGAAACATCAGATAAACGGCGTCGTATCATGCCGATAACATATAGCGAACGCGGCGATATCACTGAGCTTTAGATCAGCTGTACAGACAACCGTATCGTGGGGATAGCTGCACTTAGCATTAAGGTACACGTTCTCAAGGAACTTTCACCAAATACGGCTAACGATGTGTACAAAGTTCACTATACTGTTCACCAAGATTTGACAGGCACAAAGTATAGGTTGAACTTTTTGCACACACAGCTTGTTGCTCCAGGAGGAGCGCAGACGTCGTCGCTGCAACGGGCACGGCGCCGTGGGCTGCGGCGAGCACGAGATCTGCGCCTGCGACGCCGGCTACGCGGGTGACAACTGCGAGTGCGACCTCGACGCCAACGGAGTCCAGCACGAAAGCCAGCTCCAGCACCTCTGCAGAAAGTGCGCGCTCCTCCGCTCGTTTTACAGCAACTTGGAGCGTGATGCGCCAGTCGCATACCGTAAATCCTCTAATAAGCGTCCTGGGCGCTAATTTTCAACCTACACCTATAGGAGGCGCGCTTGTTGGAGGAGGGGGGGGGGCGCTTATTCGAAGGTAGGGGCGCTTATTGGAGAATTAACGGCAGTCTGACGAAAACAGCTTGACGACCTCCCGTTCAGCCCAGCGGACCCGTCCAATCTGCCCTGCTCGGGCCAGGGCCGCTGCACCTGCGGCAAGTGCAAGTGCGACAGGCCGCAGGTGGGCGAAGCGATCTGTGTGAAGTGTTTGCTCCATGTGATGTGACACTCAATAATCTCTGGTTCGTCTTGTCAGCTGGAGCTGCCCTACTGCACCTGCAGCGACCTGAACTGTCCCAGGCACCAGTTGCGCATGTGCAACAACAACGGCACCTGCAGATGCGGACTCTGCCAATGTAACGCCGGCTGGGCGGGGCTCGCTTGCGAGTGCGCACACGACGAGCGCCAGTGCGACCCCGGGGATGGCAAGGTCGGTCAAAGTCCCTCCATTCCGCTACAAAGTTTGATAGCGCTCACAGAAGTGTTCTGGCCTCCAGCAGCTTTCTCAAAGATCGTTCATCCTTCTGAAAAGCAACATCAGAGCCTTGCCTTTCAATGATCATTTTCCCTCGAGCGGTTCTATGTCTACTGCAGAAGCTGTGCCACGGCCACGGCGAGTGCCACTGCAGTCAGTGCAGCTGCAGCTCCGGCTGGACGGGCCGTCTGTGCGAGACGCCCTTCGTCGAGACGACGACCACGACCACGACGACGACGACGATGGGTGGGGGCAACGCTGCTGTCACTGAGATGGCAGCTGGAGGTTCGGACAACACCACGAAAAGAAGCGCCCCCGCTGGAAATTGGCGGTCGACCGCGCTGCTTTCCCTGATCGCAGCGCTTTCCTTGAGTTGGGCGCTAGTGCAAAGTTCTAGGTTACAGTAGTCCATTGGGAAGCGCGCTCAGCATACGGTACATACGGACACTGTCACCGTGCTGTCTTCACATGTGCTAGCTCACCGACGTCTTGCATAGCGAATACGCAGTTCACACATACTGAACCTTTATACGTAGCACGTCTCTAGCGCCTGTCAATATATTTGAATAGGATCCCTATGCTTCAATACCCACTGCGTCCTACCCAATCTGAGTTACAAGTTGCATATCCAATAGAAACTGAGATTATGGGAACACAGTACCACAAATGAAGCCACTTCTCGGCCACTCTGCAACAGAAAAACACTCTGCTACATTCTATTGGATAGGCCGCGGCTATATTGTTGTTGTGCAGTATTCTGTTCGATTTGAAAGCTATGCCGGTTGTCGCATGTGTCGTTTTAGCGGGCTTGCTCTGTCTTTGCAAAATATCTACTTAGTAACCTCTTCAAGTGTCTGCCACGCCTAGTCGCGAGTTGTTTTGTACTCTGTTGATTACGCTAGATTTCGGCTGCCAAACTGTGCGCAAGTCAGTAGTGTCCAATGATGTGCCTGTACGGTTACTGCAGTCTTGACTTGTTTTCGTTGCACAAAACGATACAGGCTAGCTACTGCCACTCTCACGAACGACGTAAATGCGTGGGACGAATTTGAGCGCGCCATCAAACTCGTTTCGCGACGAAACCCGGTCTACTCGCACGCAAAGCATTCGCATAGAACTCTGGACTAAACTGTCAGCTATGTAGTACAGCAGCAATCGAGGTAACGACCAACTAAATGCCATCCATCTACCGTACCTCTTCATCAACCTTCGAGCACATCCTCAAACGCAGACAAAATCTATGTCGACTTGCGCAATATCCGTTTCATACTCCGTCTACACAGACAACGCCAGCACCGGACGATCTCCAAAGTGACGAATAGGTCGTATCAATTTGCCGTCTTATTTCTTCTCGAAATGATTGCCACTCGATTGGGCCATTCCATGCGCCGAGACAACAGAATTGGAGGCTATTCCAAGACAGAGTTTGTAGGGGTGGAAGGTCAGAGTGGACACGGGACCGATGTCCCGACCCAGGGCGGCGCTGCCGTAGTGCCGAATCGTCACCAACTTGGCGCCTGCGGCGAAATGGGCAATTGTTACAGGGTGGGATATTAAAGCATAATCACAGATGACCTATTAAGAGTAGAAGTTGAATAAGGCGAGAGATACGTAGGCGAGGGGAGAGGGGGAGGGAGGTGGGGTGGGGGGGGGGTGGTTTTACCCCCCTTAGGGGAAGGGGGGAGGGGCTGCTATCGGTGCCCCTCTCGTATATCCGTCCCAAGCGCAAAACGTTTATTCCCCAAAAGCTAAGTGTCAGATTTTGCCAAAATGTACCGAGTGCCAAAACGGTCCCTATTCATGCAAATTAGAGCGCCGCACACTAAACGTCAGACATTTTCAGAGTACGGTATCAACCCAAAAGGCGTGCGAATTCCAATTCACTCCCCATTCCACAGTCCACACCAATCTCACTTTTCTCACCCACCCACCCTCAATAGTTCTAATCTTGACGGAAGGCTCGCCGGTGCTGCACGCGATAAGCCCGCCCCCCTGAGAGTGGACGTCCGTTGGAAATCCAATTGGTGCCACCGAGACGCCGCCGAGAATTGGGGCCCGTCGTTTTTGCCCTCGGGCGAAAAGAAGGCAGCAAGATTGGACGCCGATGGGGTTTTTGGCGAAGCGCCGCCCCGAGTTGTCATGGAGAAGGTGCGGATTCGCTCCTGCCATGGAAATACCGCATCTTCGACGCGAAAAAACGCGCAATTTTTTCAAATTTCAAACCTGGAACATGCGCGAGTCCCAGACGCAGTTCTGGCCGTCCTCGCTGCCGGCTACCAGGCGACTGCGACTGTCGCAGGACAGAGGCATCTGGTTGCACTTTGACTATTCTTGGGCCTATTGCAACATAACTTTCGAATTAGACGTTCTTGACTTTTGTAGAAGCATGGGGGG
Source organism: Linhomoeus sp. GSCO2_2 (assembly GCA_030248115.1). Classification (NCBI taxonomy): domain Eukaryota; kingdom Metazoa; phylum Nematoda; class Chromadorea; order Monhysterida; family Linhomoeidae; genus Linhomoeus; species Linhomoeus sp. GSCO2_2. The sequence continues at coordinate 28,516 of JASAMZ010011748.1, forward strand.
TGATAGTAAAGGACAACGACGAATCTCTCAATTGTATGCGGGAGGAAGCCCCCCCCCCCACCACCGTAACAAAAATGCAAGAACACTCGCCTGCGGCGCTGTACACTAACTACTGATGAATATTTTTACTCAAAAAAAATTGACCAGCTGACATTTGGTTTGTTAATTATTAGTTTGTCGAGATCTTACGCTTCCGTACATCATTGAAAATATTCCAGCAACTTGACCAATCCTCTACAACGCACTCGTCAGCCCAGGATACTCTCTCACCCTGAGGCTTCTCAGTGCTGTGACCTTCGATTCAGCGTGCGGCAGCCTCCGATCAAACGGTCGGACGATCGCATCCAACCGGCCAGCGCACAGAGTTCGACTGCCAGCATCATCACTGCTCAAATCACACACTGAGGCGCTGCCGTCGAGCAGAAGGTCAGTTGGTCACCTTCTCGCTGGCAGCGTCCCAGATTCTCATCTGCAAAGAGAGAATCGGAACTGTGAAAGGTAGATCGAATTGAGACGGATTGCTTACACAGCCGGCTATAATCCTCACTCACTCTTCCACATCAAATGCTCTTGGACCTCCCGCTAAGGGCGAGGGGGGGCGTCTAGAGAGGGAAGGGGGTTTATTGGAGGATTTACGGTTCGTTGTTAGCAGGTTGCTATACAATAGCGTGGTCGTGGGAACTCCCGTCACAATGCTCGCACACCTCCTCTAACACTTCTTTCACTCCCGTAACATCCTCTAGAATTTCTTTGACGTTGCCAGAGGATAGGAGAACGCCGTTCTGCTGCTCCCAGTGGTATACTGTAGAGGTACTGTAGGCGGTCAGTCGAGGCACGTCGTCATCAGACGAAAGGCCGTCACCAGTCCCTCTTTTACCCCTTTGGGACCGATCCGCCGAGAGCCGGCTGGCGCGTCATTCATTGGAACTATATTTTTTTTTAGAAAAATTGCATATTTTTGTGTAATTTTTGTATAGAAACAACTTGTGACACATCCCACTCACGCGTCGTGATAGTCAGCGCAGCGGAAAACACACAACACGCCCTCCCGATCCGCCAACAGGAGGTACTACCTCCGTCAGGGGATTTGGCTGCCGACGTGTAGCTGATGGGGGAGGGAGAGTAGGTGGAGGAGAGGTGCGCTGCTGCGACGACGCCGGCCGGCGCCCGCGAATTCGGGGTGGAGAAGGCTGAAAGGGGGTATAATGGATGATGGCGGCGGCGGCGGCGACCGCAACAACGGTGATTTTGACGACGACGATCACAACGATGACGACGACCACAACCACGAAGACGACAACCACAACAACAACAATGAGGCAGCGCCCTCACCCCGCCACGCATCTGTACTTCTCCCAGTTCCAAACACAGACGCGTCCAGAGGCGTCGCAGACACACCCGTATGGCCTCACCGAATCGAAGGCGAGCAGTAGACGGGAGTTAGATTCCAATCCTTTGGGCACTCCGTTGAACTGCTCTTCCAGTTGCTCCCCACCGGAGCGGGGTGGACTCAGTTCCACTTTGAGTCGGTCGCACAGTCCATCTACTCGGTTCTGCGCCGAAGTGGACACGTCACTCCAGATTGTCGCTGAAAATTTGCATTTTGTGTACAAATTCAGGAGTTTTGACGCAATTTTCCAGGCGCAAACCAGGATTCTGGTGCCTGTCTTCGCGGCGTTAGAGCCCTGGCGTGCCCAGAAGGATGGTGGTGGTGGTGGTGGAACAGAGGTTTCTTCCACCACTTCACTCAAAATGGGCCGTCGAAAGGCGCTGGCGCACCACTTGACCAGACCCGTTCTCAACAGCTGCTTGGGTTTGTTGGTGGAATGAATGCCCGGCGGCGCTTTCGGCCCGCGGTGTTCCGGTGGTATGAGGTCGTCTTTGCGCCGGGGGACAGAGGGATTCGGCAGGGTGGGCTGTCTCTGGAACGAATGTACTCTGGTGTGGAAATCTGAGCTGCAAAGAGGCCAAGAACGGTCAAGCTG
>JASAMZ010011751.1:0-5000 GCA_030248115.1 Linhomoeus sp. GSCO2_2
CTAGGTGCGGTGGGGGTCAAAATTGACTAGTTCCATTAGCTCGGTGCCTGTATGTATCCTTTGGCGTATTTGAAGGCACGCGAGGGGGTCCGGGAGCTGGCTCCTTTCGGCTGTGTGTGTCGGTGCATATTTCGCTTGCGCTTCCGAAATCCCTCGTTATTCTTAGTGTATTCCGTGATATGTACCTCGTTAGTGTATTTACACTCTGTTTCTTGACTAGAAATGTGGTATTGTTTGCCTATTCAGTATACTCTATCTAATAGGTACATAACAAGTTGTTCGCCCTCTGTTGCCTCCCCTTGGCCTGAAGACAGTAGGCTTGAGAGTGGCCAAGTGGGGGTGTTGGTAGTAGGTGAGAACGTGACTCAGTAAGCACCCTAAGTGCTCTGTCGCCCAGCTATCTGCAGCTGCCTCGCGTTATTGTACGTCTGTGCGTGTTCTTCTGTGTGTGGCCTACTCTCTGCGCCTACAATATGTAGGTACAATTGTACGTAGTACAGTAGGTACCTACATAATATGTAGTAGGAACGCGGTTGCCAAGGCAACAACTCTGTAGTGTGGCCACTAAGGCCTTCTCGTAGCGCGCGCCTACAGTACTCGTCTCTCGCATGGACAATGTCCATTTCTGCCGGGCACATACAGCCCTAAAGACCGCGTCTCTTTAAGTTTGAATCGGCGTCCTCCCATTGTTGTCGTCTCGCAGTGCGCTTGGGTTAATAAACCGGAAAATAACCAACAGAGACCAAAACGTGGCCTCCTGTTTTGGCCAAGAAAGAGCCGCTCCACTTCATTCGAAGGAGAACCTTCGACTGCTGGAGCATAAGGGCAGTCCTGGAACTGATTGTGCAGCCGAAGCAGATCCATCGCGAACGAGGCGTGCTGGTCTTCCCTTCTGGCACGGCGCCGGAGGAAAAGCTAGCTGAGGTCATCGGCACTACCGCCAGCAAATTACACGAAGACGCGCCGGCCGACCCGCAGGACATCGGCCGCACTCTCGACCTCGTCAGCAGAACACTTCGAGTAAATCAAGCTACAGTAGTCTGCAGTGCCTCCTGTAATGTCGCCTGCGACTTTTGCCCTATTGCAGAAACTTGCCCGACTCGGCCGACGCAGAACGATGAAGGTGAAACGGCGAACGCTGCACTAGCTCTACAGAGCTGAGAAAACCGTGGGCGAATCCGTTGAGCAGTGTTGACCTTGGACTGACCCTCCCATCCATTGTTCTCGTTGCAGGCTCCCTCTCTGTTGGCGACGATTCGCGCGAAGATAGCGCCAGCAAGAAAGAAACCAGCGCACCCGCGCCAATCGCAAGGGGACATGGGTGGCAAAACGAAGATTGCAGCAGGTCAAGAAGGACGTCACTAAGTCAAGAGGAGTCACTGAGCACGACACAAGAGATACCGGTGGCGCCTCTCAACGGCCTTGAGAACTTTCGGATTGGACGTCAAACACCATGCGCTGCAATGCTCGTGGTAGCTATAAAAAAGAGGGTATAGCTTGGAGGTAATGTTTTTCAAACCCTTTCCTGGCCACCTTCTAGCCTGGCTTTAACCCTTTCTGCACCACAAGCCATTTATGACGAACAGTGTGTAGTGCAGAAAATATTTACAGCCAGGTCGAGGTCATGGTTAAGAGGTGACTACTTTTGGAGTCCACCCCTTTTACTGAACGAGTCCACCCCAAAGTTTCTGAATGAGTCCATCCCAAAATTGCTAAACGAGTCCACCCCAAATTACTGAACGAGTCCACCCCAAATTACTGAACGAGTCCACCCCAAATTGCTGAACGAGTCCACCCCAAATTGCTGAACGAGTCCACCCCAAATTGCTGAACGAGTCCACCCCAAATTACTGAACGAGTCCACCCCTGTTTGCTAGGGGTAGTTTGTCGACGTGACCGATAGGCTATTAGGCTTCGAAGTGAAACTTGTCGCGATCGCTAGCAGGGAAGGGACACAGCCGGCCTAAGCACGAGGTAAAGTAGATGGAGGAGTGTGCACTCCACCTACCGTTTGCACTAAAACTCGGCCGGCGTCGCGCCTGGCGGGTCGAAAACTGAGGCGTAGCGCGACCACCAACTTCAGGGCGTGCGGTCACCGGTCGCGTTAAGCCTAAGCTTCGACCCGCCAGACTGCGACGCCGACTGACTCTTGTGCACTGTGGGCGCAGGGCGAGCCTAAGCATAGCCTGCATCCAAAGGAGTATTGTGTCCGAAAGAAATGTAAATAAAGGCTACCTAGTATTTTTCGGCGCTATTCATTTTATTCTGGAGCGCCTATAGAAGTAAGAACGCGCTTTTAATTTTGAATAACCAGCTTTTGAGTGCGAATATAGGTTCCGCTTTCAAAAACGAACAGGCGGAGATCGTAGGCCTGAGCAGGCGGAGATCGTAGACCTGAGCCTAGGCTAAGCATACTAGGCGGAGATAGTAAGCCTGAGCAGGCGGAGATCGTAGGCCTGAGCCTAGGCTAAGCATACATACTAGGCGGAGATCGTAGGCTTGAGCAGGCGGAGATCGTAGGCCTGACCCTAGGCTAAGCATACTAGGCGGAGATCGTAGGCCTGAGCAGGCAGAGATCGTAGGCCTGAGCCTAGGCTAAGCATACTAGGCGGAGATCGTAGGCCTGAGCAGGCGGAGATCGTAGGCCTGAGCCTAGGCTAAGCATACTAGGCGGAGATCGTAGGCCTGAGCAGGCGGAGATCGAAGGCCTGAGCCTAGGCTAAGCATACTAGGCGGAGATCGTAGGCCTGAGCAGGCGGAGATCGTAGGCCTGAGCAGGAGGAGATCGTAGGCCTGAGCCTAAGCCTAAGCCTTAGCCTAAGCCTAAGCCTTAGCCTAAGTCTAAATATAATAATCACCTTAGATCTAATGCTTATGTTTACAGCTGCGCCTCCCTCTCAAAAGTTAAAAGCACTTTGTTCGATTTCAATAGCGCTTCATCATTTTTAAAAGCGCCTTCTATATTATCCACTAAGAGAAAGTTAAAAGCGCATTCTTCAAAATTAAAAGCGCATTGATCAAAATTAAAAGCGCAATGTTTATTTTAAGCGCGCTGAAATGAAAAGCGCTTTCTTCAAAATTAAAAGCGCAATCTTTATTTTAAGCGCGCTGAAGTGAAAAGCGCTTTCTTCAAAATTACAAGTGATACGTGACACTCCTTGAGTGTCAGATAGGCACTCCGCGTGATTGTTTTAGCAGACGGGGGCACAGAAACTCCAACAAGTGTTGCATTCCCATTAAATTTGTTTGTTCCCAATTCTTTCAGTGTAGAACTAGGGTCCATAGCCCGAGGTGGGCCTGAGCAAATGCCATACACTTAGAGGCCGATGTGGCCCAAGTGACGCGTTGGAGCAGGCTGTACTGACGACGATGAGCGCAGGCTGTACTGACCGCTGTCTATATCCACTCACAATGTAGAATGCCAGCGGCGCCCCAATTGTAGAGGCGCGCCTTATCTACGCTACACAGCGGGGGATCCCCCGCTGGGGTGGACGGCGTCGGTGGCAGTAGTCGCGTGCGTAGACGCCTTTCTCAGCGCGTCTTATATGGACGGCGTACTGTAGGCGCAGCAAAATCAATGGCCGACGGTATTTTCGGAATTTCGCGGAATTTTACAGAGCGTAAGTATTCGGCCAAAAACAGGCTAAATACACCGCAAATCGCCAAACAAACGACGGATTCGCGTTCTGCGGCGTCAGAAAGCCCAGACAACTGTCAACGCAATTTTGAAATCTCGACCCCGGGCGCAATTTGTGGCCGGTCCGGCGCCGAAATCAGCTTCTTTCCCTCGGCACAGTTCCACCTCCTGAGACCAAACTCCAAGAGGCGTTCCATCAATCGCCAAAATCAGGCTAAATACACCGCAAATCGCCAAACAAACGACGGATTTGCGTTCTGCGGCGTCAGAAAGCCCAGACACAACTGTCAACGCAATTTTGAAAATTCGACCCCGGGACCCAATTTTGGCCGGCCGGGTGCCGAAAGCAGGGTAAAGGCGTCCAAAATCGCAAAACAAACACCGGATTCGTGTTCAGCGTCGTCGGAAACCCCCGAAACAAGTGAAAACACAATTTCGAGAATTTGACCCCGGGATTCAAAAATTCGGCGCGGCCGGGGTGCGGTACCTCAAAATGGTCAAGACACTTCGTCTAGACCAACTTTTGACGCTGAACACGTTGCAATGGTCAATTTACCGCTAAAAGCACGCTTTCCGGCCCAAAAATCCATTCAAAGCCGAAAATCCGAATTTTCCGCTCGGGACCCGGGACCTTTGGCACCGCAGATCTCCCGAATGGCGAGACCGATCTCGGCGGTTTTGGTCTCAAATGAAAGGTAATATAAGTGTCCAGGTCAGAAATTAAATTGGCGAGGATCCACCGCCGCAAGCCCGAGTTACGATTTTTTAAATGTCCGAAAAAATTAAAAATTTTGAATTTTCTACCGTACTCCCGCGTCGGACCACCTAGGGAGCCCGTTCCAGCGATGCCGCCTAGAGGACCCTAAGGCCTACAACATATCCAAAAATCACCAAATTCGACCCACTTTTGCGAAAGTTGTGGCCTGATTATTTTTTTTTACTTAGCAAAAATTCGAATGTTTGAATTTTCGCAAAATTCTTCCACCGCCGAAATTTTTTCACCCCCCGAGCACGCTGCGCGTCGTCCTAAGCTATCTTTTAAAAAAAAAATTGGCTCCCTAGGTGCTTCGTAGCGAGCGCTAGCCCCGAAGGTGTTAACTGTGGGCTTTTACCGCTCCTATAGCACTCCTTCGCTTTTCAAGCGGTTGTAATAAATTAGAGAGGCGAATATTTGTTATGGTAAAGTAAAGAAACAGGGAAGACGGTCACACTGATGCAGGCAAAGAGGGTGGACTCGTTCAGTAATTTGGGATGGACTCGTTAAGCAATTTGGGGTGGACTCGTTCAGTAATTTTGGGGTGGACTCGTTCAGCAATTTGGGGTGGACTCGTTCAGTAATTTTGGGGTGGACTCGTTCAGAACT
>JASAMZ010011751.1:10000-60027 GCA_030248115.1 Linhomoeus sp. GSCO2_2
GCTCGTCTTACGCCGTAGAGTGGCAATCGACACGTCAGGTGAAAGCTCTCGACGTGCTCTTTCATGCGGCTACAAAACTTTGTTCAATTACGCAAACACGCACCGCTGAAAACGCCATTCTCGGGATACTGACGCTAACATTGCTCTAACTCGCTCAACTTGCGTCGTAGAGAGACGATCTCTAGCTTTTTTGATAGCTCCCGACTCACTGATCATTTGTTCTCCCATCGGTCGAAATTCAAAAGTTTGAATTTCGCGAGTTACAGTAACTCGAAGGTGCAAAAGCACAAAACGGCTCTAACTCGCTCGTCTTACGTCGTCGAGTGGCAATCGACACGTCAGGTGAAAGCTCTCGGCGTGCTCTTTCATGCGGCAGCAATAAATTTTTTAATAACGCAAGCACGCACCGCAGAAAACGCCATTCTCGAAATTTTAACGCTAAGGTCTCTCTTTGCTACATGCAGAAGTGCGACACGGCTTGATTGCTCGTAGTGCGCTCTTTTGTGCTCTGTCAATTGTTTGTCAAAACTTTTACAAGTTTTTGTCACTTTTTTTAAAGCGTTGCTTGAAAGAGGGATGTTCTTGCTCTAAAAGCCAAATCGCGGGCGAAATCAATATTGCTATGCAATACTCTCTTGCGAAGCGGGGGCTATGAAGCGGAGCATGCGGGCGTTGAACTCTCGCAGTCTCTGCAGAAAGAATGCAACTCTTTGCAATGTCAGTCAGAATACAAACTCAAGTTTTTAATACCGGAGCTTGTTTCCTCCGTCCTGCAACAGGTCGTGCTGTCGTTCGACAACCGCGAGTGACGTCAGCCTCGCCCTCATTTGGCCTGACTTGTTGGTGCAAGCGATCGAGCTGTCGGTTGGGTAGGTAGGTGGGCGCCGGCGATGAAGCGCTGGCGTTCGAGAACCCCCACAAGACAGACGGGAGAGGAGACCCCGCCAGCAGAGGCACCAAGGGCTCGACCGGAAAGGAGATTCCTGAGAAGCCGCAGCGGCAGACGAAGGACCCCCCCGCTTGTCGGCGCGGCGCGCGCCGCGGCCGCCGCCAGCGACGGCAGGAGAGAAAAAGAACAAAAAAAAAAAAAAAAGAGAGCAAAAAGCCCCAAAAAACATTCAGCAGCGCCACCCAATGTCGGCCAGCAGCTGGCTGCTCGCCTTCGCCGCCGACGAGTTGCGTTCGGCAATCAGCGAGAGGTGACGGTCGAAGGCCTGGTCGATCTCGGCGATCTCCTTCTCGCGCCGCATCTTCAGCTTCTCGCGAAGCTTCGGAGTTACTGTCGACGTACCAGCCGGCCCACCGAAGGTCTGCGGAGGCGTCTCCGCCCGTTCCGCGGCCGTCTTGGCCACGTGCTCCTCTCCCTGATGCCGACTACTGGAGCCGGCGGCCGATTCCGCCAGGATGCTGGGATCGAACTCCAAACCCGAGTGGTAGAAGTTGGTGGATTGATCCGGCGGCTGAGGAGCAGTGCCTGCTTCTTTTTCTGGACGACTAGAGCTCGGTCCGAGTGCGGCCGAGCCGAGAAAAGCGTCGTTCAGCAGGTGCTCGCTGAGCTCTTCGGCTGTCAGCTCGGCAGAGTCCAGCTTGTAGTCCCGGCTCAGGGTAGACAAGGCTTCCTCGAGCGCGTCGAGAGAAGAGCTGTTCTGTGTCGGCCCCAAATGATTGTGCTTCGAGCGCTGGCGCTTTTGGGTCGTCGAACCGCCGCTGCTGCTTGAGGTAGGGCCGGCACTTCTGCCAGAACCGCTAGCGGTGGCGGTAGATAGAGAGGCCTGGAGTGGCTGTGCCACCACAGTGGCCGCCACTGACGATGTCGGCGGCGGTGCAGGCGGTAGGGCGTTGGCCGGCGGCGTAGCTGCCGACCTGTTGATCTGCTGATGTTGCTGATGTTGATGCTGGTGGGCGACGTGCTGCTGTTGCTGGTGTTGCTGGTGTTGATGTTGTTGTTGTTGTTGGATGTGCAGATGTTGCTGCTGCTGGTAGGAAGGCATCAGCGCCGCCGCCGTCGACGATCCTACGTTCAGCTGTTGCCGTTGCGTCCACTCCAGCAGCTCGTCCAAGTTGAAGTCCGTCGAATTCGACGACGATGACGCCGACGCCATGGGGTGGCCCGCCATTGGAGGTAGCTGTTGCGCCTGTTGGTTCTGGGGCAGGGCTTGCTGTTGGGACATTTGTTGCTGCTGCTGTTGGTAGGACAGCTTGCAGGCCCCCAGGTTGCTGCTGCCTGCAGCGCCATAGGGGAAGCCGTGTTGTTGTTGCTGCTGGTGCTGCATCTGTTGCTGGTGGTGCTGCAGCATCAGCTGGTGGGAAGTGGCCGCCTGCTGGCCGGCGGGAGGGGGCCAGGCTTGCAGGCCGTAGGCGCCGTAGGAATTCAGGTCGGGAAACCCCGTCGTGCCGTAGCCGCCGGGCGCGAATCGAGACGCGTGCTGCTGCATTTGGTGCTGGCTCAGCACCTGCTGGTAGGGGCTCTGATCGAAGATGCCCGGCGCCAGCGGCGCGGCTGATGCCGGCTGCTGATTGTAGAACTGGAGCTGTTGCAGGGTCGACGCCATCAGCTCCAGGTTCTGGATGTTCGTCAACCCTGAAAATCAAGCAGGCCGCCATATTTAAAGTCCACATTACCGTACACCTGCCGTCATGCAAAGACATCGATCGGGTTGTAGTTACAGCGGAAAGATTGAAAGGTTGGCACTACCGGAAAATGGCGCGGCTGCGTTGAGCTGCTGAGCGGCTTGGTTCGAAAACGCGCCGCCGAACCCGTTCGAGCCAGTACCGCCTGCGTTTGGCGTTTGTTCCATGGCGTCGTCAACTGATCGCGTTGGAGTGGAAGAAGGCGAAGACGTTAGCAGACGATATTTTTCGAAATTCTTCGGCCATGGGCGCAAATAACGTTTGGAAATTCGGAATAATCCATCCCTCGACCAACGAAAACCATCGTATAGGGGCACTGGCTGGCAAGGCCCTTCGCTGGGCAGAGAATTACTCGCGCGCCGGCTAAGGGAGAGAAAACCCCTGTGTATAGCAGTGGGACGGCCGGCGAGCGCACCCCCTTCCCCTATGCATTCAGTCGGCGGCGCGGCAGCGCCCGACGTTCGTGTGTGTATGTGTGTGCTGGCTGAGGCCGAGCGACGGACGACGGGCGTAACAGACGGCCCCGATAACACCCAGCGCAGACGCGTGTACGTTCTGCCCGTCAGTGCGCGTTGGCGCTCCGCTCCGCAACCTGCCTTTCCTATTCGCGGGCTTCTTTCCCGCTCACTCTCTCTCTCTCTCTCTCTCTCTTTCTCCCTCCGTCCCTCCCTCTCTTCCATCCCACAACTCTCCTGCTCTCACAGAGCGGCGGCCGCGGCAGCGCCTTTCTCTTCCTCGTTCGCTCGATCAATAGAGCGGCGCGGGCGCGTCGGTCGCCTACCGTACCCAGAGCCCGGCCTGAGAAGCAGGAGCCTTTGGCTAGCCAGGGTCGCGCCAAATCTGTGAGGATGCCAATCTCGGACTGGACGGAGGTCATCAACTCTCCACGTCTGTCTATCTGCGTCTGAGTTGTAGATAGCTGAGCAGCGGTTCTGACCGCCACTGACTTCGATCGGAGGCAGTTCGGGTTTACGTTGCCCAACCGATAGGTGAGCCGATCGCTTGCACCAACAAGTCAGGCCAAATGAGGGCGAGGCTGACGTCACTCGCGGTTGTCGAGAACAACAGCACGACCTGTTGCAGGACGGAGGAAACAAGCTCCGGTATTAAAAACTTGAGTTTGTATTCTGACTGACATTGCAAAGAGTTGCATTCTTTCTGCAGAGACTGCGAGAGTTCAACGCCCGCATGCTCCGCTTCATGAGCCCCCGCTTCGCAAGAGAGTATTGCATAGCAATATTGATTTCGCCCGCGATTTGGCTTTTAGAGCAAGAACATCCCTCTTTCAAGCAACGCTTTAAAAAAAGTGACAAAAACTTGTAAAAGTTTTGACAAACAATTGACAGAGCACAAAAGAGCGCACTACGAGCAATCAAGCCGTGTCGCACTTCTGCATGTAGCAAAGAGAGACCTTAGCGTTAAAATTTCGAGAATGGCGTTTTCTGCGGTGCGTGCTTGCGTTATTAAAAAATTTATTGCTGCCGCATGAAAGAGCACGCCGAGAGCTTTCACCTGACGTGTCGATTGCCACTCGACGACGTAAGACGAGCGAGTTAGAGCCGTTTTGTGCTTTTGCACCTTCGAGTTACTGTAACTCGCGAAATTCAAACTTTTGAATTTCGACCGATGGGAGAACAAATGATCAGTGAGTCGGGAGCTATCAAAAAAGCTAGAGATCGTCTCTCTACGACGCAAGTTGAGCGAGTTAGAGCAATGTTAGCGTCAGTATCCCGAGAATGGCGTTTTCAGCGGTGCGTGTTTGCGTAATTGAACAAAGTTTTGTAGCCGCATGAAAGAGCACGTCGAGAGCTTTCACCTGACGTGTCGATTGCCACTCTACGGCGTAAGACGAGCGAGTTAGAGCCGTTTTGTGCTTTGCACCTTCGAGTTACTGTAACTCGCGAAATTCAAACTTTTGAGTTTCGACCAATGGGAGAACAAATGATCAGTGAGTCGGAAGCTATCCAAAAAGCTCGAGATCGTCTCTCTACGATGTAAGTTGAGCGCGTTAGAGCGATTTTAGCGTCAAAATACCGAGAATGGCGTTTTCCGCGGTGCGTGTTTGCGTAATTGAAAAAACTTTTGCAGACGCATGAAAGAGCACGTCGAGAGCTTTCACCTGACGTGTCGATTGCCGCTCTACGACGTAACACGAGCCAGTTAGAGCCGTTTTGCGTTTTGACATTCGGGTTACTGTAGCGAGCGCAATTCAAACTTTTGAATTTCGAAACCTTTAGCCTCTTAGCTGAATGATCAGTGAGTCTAGACCTATCCGTAGAGCCCAAGATCTCCGCTCTACGACTTTCCAGCGCCGAGATCTGAGAGCGTTACGGACGGACGTACGTACGTGCGCACGCACGCCGAGCTCTCGTATAGTCTCGCCCGCCTGAGGGCGGGCGAAAAAATGGTCTATTCACTATTCAGTATATCCGTTTAGTGCGGTCGATCCAATTTAGATCCTGGAGTACGTAGCACTATATGTAGGTGTAGGGCTCCTTTGCCAACTGAGAAGTGTACTTCATACAGTAATGCAGGCGATTACTGTAGCGATGGTAGGTAATCTTTACCCTTAGCGGCACAGGTTGAGCGTGCGATGGCCCTTGTCCTCTTACTCACTCTTTCGCAATGGTCGGCTTATATTTCTCTGGCACTTTCAAACGTTCAGACGGCATTTGCAATGGTGCGTCGTGCTGCACCTGCACTCGGTTACTGTATGCTATGGTACACCCTATACTCGGTTTGTCCGCCGTGCAAGTGTGCGTGCCTGCGTGCCAGGTTTTCGTCCCACCATGTTCCGGTTCACAACTCCGACGTTTCTATCGACCAGCAAAATCGTAAGCCATCAACGAGCACGAGACGAGACTTCACGATATCATCACGTCCTGGCCCCAGAAGAGCTTCTGGTAGTCGGCTTCGAAGACGGGGCGTCGCCACAGCATCTCTACTGGAACGACGATGGGAACCGTCGACTTGCCGCCGGCCGCTTCCAGAAGCGCAACCGCCACGTCGTACGGGATGTCCGTTGGGGGCAGTTCGGTCGCGAGACCGTCGTCGACGGTCGCCACGTAGAAGTGCAGGGCGCGGATCTCGCGTCTGCCTGAAGTTGAGAACGAGTAGGTCAGCTATGTACGCACGCGCACACCGAGACAGTAATACTGCGGCTCACACTCGCTTTCTGGCACCAGCACCCAAATCTTCCTCCGGCGTCTCAGAACCAGCTGGCGGAAGACCAGCTCGCTGCCGTCGTCGAGGGCGAAGGCCAACAGCAGTAGCAGAGGCGGACGTCGACGCTCGCCGTTGCGCAGATCGGCGCGCCACACAACCGCCGTGTATTTGTTGGCCAACTGGATTCGGTTTAGCTTCGTCCACTTCTCGTCCGCCCAGGCCTTCTTTATCGGAAGCCAGGTCATTTCGGCGTCGAATCTGAGCACTTTCAGCGCTCCAAGAGCGCAGTCGGCTGCCATCAGGAGTAACGTCAGCGCCAGTGCCAGGTGGAGCAGCTTCACCAGGAAGAGTCCCGAGCCTCTGAGGGCGTGCCCCACCACGACTCGAAACATCGTCGAAGTGGCGAACACACTGAGCGCCAGACAAACTTTGACGAGAGACGGCCTATGGGGCAAACGTCTCCAAATGTAGGGGTGGAATTGGAAAGGGTAATCGAGTTGGTCTCTCAGCAGCAGCGTGACCAGGACAGGAACCAGGGCGAAACAGACGATGACGAAGATGCGAACCGGCTCCAGCAGATGCAGCAGGGTCCCAAGCCAGGTTGCGGGGTCGGCCGATCGAAGCCAGGGCCACAGCGGGCGCGGCACTCGATTGTCGGCGATGCGGCAGGTGGCCCAGAGAGCGAGCAGTGTCAGCAGCGCCAGAAGCAGGTCGCCCCTGCAACGGCCCCAGAAACGCTCCTGGTAGGCCCGCGCCATCTGCGAGATCTCGAAGCTGTGGTGGTACTTGGCGTTGACGTCGTCGGAGGATGGAAACGGCTGTTGGACGAAGGCGATGGCGAACTGGTCCTTCTTCTGACATCCTCTGGCAACCGGGTGGCCGCTGACGTCGCCCGCCGCCCTCAGCACCGTCTTCTTCTTGGCCAAGACATCGGTCTCGAGGGTGAGCAGGAAGCGCCGATCGGCCGGCGAGTCTCCACGGTTCAGGGTCAGTCGCCAGCGCCGCCTGTCGTCGCCATCGTCGTCAGCCTCTTCGCACGTCGCCTCGAGCGGCCACTCGACCAGCGCTTCCGTCTGCTCGTCCTCGGCGAAGGCCCGGAAGCGATGTCGGACGAGCGCCTCGCACTTGGAGAGGTTGATGTCCACGACACCGACGAACTTCGAGGCGCCTTCTTCGGCGAAGAACGGAACGGGGATCATGATTACTTCTTGACTCTTCTTCGTTTAGCTTCTTTTCGTCAAAACAGCAATTTGAATACAGTCACAATGATGCAGCTGAGACTTGGCTAGGGCTACAGTATGTAAACGATTCAAATAATATTCTAAATTCAAACCGCTGTGAGGAAAGATACGGTATCAAACACAATTCAAAATTCAAACGGTACCGCGACCAAACGCCACGAAACATTCGCTGAGCCCAACTATCAAACCTAACGGCGTGTACGACTCATAAGCGGCTCTCAGCTACTACCTACAATAAGTATGTAGTAGGATTTCTATTGTCTGTGCAAATGTCGACTGGGAGTATACTGTAATCGAATGCAACGTGACTGTTGCTGCTGACTGTTGCTGAATTCAGCGTTGCCGGCTTGGCTCTTCCTGATTCGTTCAGCTCTGACGACTAGGGTATCACGAATTGCCTGATAAGAGCAGACAAACTAAAGAGATATGTACACAGAATCTAGTTTCCGCCAGGTATGATATCACTCGCTGATCAGATGCTGGTACCACCTACTCGCCAAACATTGCGCGCACTCAACAAGCGATAGAAGATATTCAGAAGTGATCCATGCGCCATGGAGAAGTGAAAGGCCGTAAGACAGGCAATACCAAACCCCTCCACACCTGGGAGAAGCCAACAAGCGAAGAATCGTGCACAGAAAATAGCATTATCAGTAGACACCAGATTCTTGCGGTGCACGCGACGCGCCAAGTGATCAACGCTTCCACTCTTACCACGCAGCAAACACTGAGTGCACTCCAACGTATCACGGGACTAAGACGCTGGTCTGAGCATTGATTGCATTCTACATTCTTTTCAGAAAGGCGGAGCGGCTCCGAAAGGCAAGTTCTGAGGGGCCGTCTTCTTGGAAGGCGAGGTGATTTTGGACAGAACGTCGTTGACGCGCAAAACTAAACTTTTGCCCAGCGCGTCCGGGCCCAAACTATGGCCCGAGGGCTTCCGCCGAGCACCCATCATCGAGTCGACGCGCCGATCGAAGTCGTCGCCGACAGTGAAGGCGACGTCGTCGTCTTCGACGGGAGTGTTGCCGCCGCCGCCGCCGCCGTTCTCGGCCTTGAGCTGAAGCGAAGCTTGAATGAGCAAACGCTTAGTATACGAGTATATGTGGCTACATTACCCCTGAAAAGGCAGCTGTACCAAACACACGTCTGCACCGCAAGACGCAAGTACTGTACTGCGCAGTTAGAGTACTGCACTTCAGTACAGTATTTACCGTATTCTACTTACAGTAGACGGGGCCGGTTGGATGTTACCTTCGGGTGCGCGGAGAAAAGCTCCCCACCGCCTTTCCAAACCGCCTACTACAGAAAAGTACTGTAGTTGTACTGTATCGGTTGCTCGTTCGATGCGGCAACGCACAGAGTAGTTACAGACGTTGTCCATTCAAACAACACTCCAACACCTTGTTCTCGATCCAGACTTGGAAGAGGCCGGTCTCGGCGAACCACTTGAGGAACTGGCGAGTCGATTTATCGCGCGGCAGTTCGACGAAGCGCCGTTTCTGGAACTCCAGCCGGCCGTCCTGCTGCGTGGCCAGACAGCGACGGTAGTGGCCCACGGTGGAGACGAAGAAAGTGAGCAGCGCCTGAAGGATCGACTATTAGACGGTACTACAGGGCTGCGTAAGTACCCCAATACTTTCCCGTACACCGATCTCACTGCCTCCACCAATGTGTACACCATTCCGTCGCCCCTCCCCATCCCTACAGTACCACTTACACACAGTAGGTTTCCACTGGCGAATCGAAATTGGGTCTTGACCCTCCTACAGTACCCAAACGTCAAAGAGAACGAACCGCCAGAGGATACTGTATCGCCCGCGCACCTCGTCCAGTCGTCGCTCCGCCGCTCTCCTGTCGCCTGCCAGTTGCTCAGTCTCCACCACCCTGTCCAGATCCCGCTCCAGCTGTCTCAGGGATCGTTTAGGAAGGGGGTACTGCCTTCCGAAGGCGACGGTCTTGAAGGTGGCGATGTCGAGGTCGACCATCAGCAGATCGGAGTCGCACGATTCGTCGGCGCCGCCTGCGCCAGGCACGAAGAGATCGTCGATCTTGACCAGGTTCGACCTGCAGACGTCGATCCCATGAGTAGATTCGTGTGGAAGCGGTTGTGCTGTATGAACGTTGGTTTGCTGGTGCCGAACGAACGGTCGCTCGATTGGCAGTATCGTTTCAATTACGGCCAGCTGCGCGCCGTAGATCGCGCGCGCTCGATCAGTACCCCAAATCCTCATTATCCACTTCGGGCCCACCATGTGAGAAAATCGAGTTTCTCATAACTTCCTTATTCCTTCCAGATTAACTTTGTGAGAAAGCATAATTGTCACATTGTGAGATGCGTATCCTTGTGAGACGGGCGGCTTTGTCACAATGTGAGATGGCTCTCCTTGTGAGACAAGAGGCCCCCTTGTGAGAAGGAAGCACATTTGTATGCGAAGGTATGCAATTTTGTGATAGAGTGTATGATACTTGCGTTCATGGTGGTTGTTGATGAGAAGGAATGCAAATTGTGATAAAGAACGCGATGTTTGTGAATAGAAAGGCTTGCGACGTAGGATTATCGCATTGTACACTTACATACCGTATCACCAATAATATTAGCAATAAACGCCCATCTCGAATTTTAGCGCAATCCTCGCTGCCCTCAAATTATCATCCCTCCTAGAGGTATGTATGTTGAAACGGCGCACAGGGCTCATTGGTGGGTTCACGGCACCGTATTTCCAAATAACTTTGATAAGCTCTCACGCATTCGCCGCGCAGGCCAGTATTGCTGAGGTTTCACAATACATACGTACTACCAAGTGTAGCTTAGCATACCATCTCATATTTTGACGCACTTTCTCGCGTTGCGCATTCCTTCTCATAAACACCGCATGACATGTCATCAACCTGTAATGCTTCTCATAACAACAGTGTGACATTCTATTGTTTTCTCACGAACTATTCCTTCTTCTCACACAAAACATGACCGTCTAATAGCTTTGTCACTAAGTTGGTATTCTCCTCATACCAGATGCATGAAGTCTCATATAATTGTGAGAGACTGATAAAATTTTATCAACGTGCGCCTGAAGTGGTTATGGGACGCCGCCAACGGTGACGACGAGAGGGTTCAGTGCTTATTGCAAGATTCACGGTAGCTAACGAATCCAAGCGAGGTAAAAGTAGTAAGAGTCCCGGCCTAAAATCTACCATCGGCCTAACTACTCTCAGGCGCTTTGTAACAAGTCTCGCGTCAATTCAAATGCGCACCTGACGACGCCCACGAGGAAGGGTGTTGGGGCGTAGCAGAGTTGCAGATGGGAGTCGGGAAGGACGGGAATGAGCGTGTGCGGCCACTCGAAGGGCCGGAGGAGGGAGGCGAACGTCTGCACCAGCTGAGAAGCGCTGGACACGGACGGGCCGATCAGCAGTACCTACAAAAGAAAAAGATTGGGCATTCTGTCGCGCACAACAATGCGCATGGAAATTAGTGAAGCCACGCGCGAATATCAGCAGCAATCTACTGTGCGAGGGTTACTGTACAACTGCTAGAGTTACACTTCTCAATACTATGTTCGACGCGCACAGATTACGGTAAAAGACGATGCCCAATTGTGTTTCTATTCTCACCCTCTTCTCGGCCAGCAGGGCGCAGAACACTTGGAGTGTAGCGGCCACGCCCAGCCTTCGAATGAGCGCCGATGCGCCGCTCCGTCCCATTACCACGCGACGGTTCCTGATCACAGCTTCGCGACCCACGAACAGAGAGTTAGGGATGACCAAGCGGCCGTCTGAAGTCAGCAATTGGTGTACTGTATCGATGGGGAGGGCTTATTCGTTCGTGGGCTCATTAATTAAACTATCTTCATGTCACGAAATGTAGGGAAAACGCAAAGATAGCATACTGAACACACCTTTCGCGCACCAAATATCCTTAACACATCGTGTACCAAAGGCATATTCACTAAATATAGCAATCGTATTAGCACCAAAATACAGTACTATACATACATGCAGTATACTTTATAGTGCACATACATATGTACAAACAGTACAGTTCACAAGGTAGGGGTGCTAATGGATGTCAGCGCTTATCGTCTCAACCTCGCTCTAAGGGGGGGGGGGGGGGGGTACTATATCAATCTACAGTAACCACACGACCTCTAGGGAAGGGTTTGTGGAAGACGGAGCGCAGGAAGTTCTTCAGCAGTTGGTCGGAGTTGGGTATTCGCTGTCGGGAGTAGACGGTCGCCTCTTTTGCTAGAGACAGATAGAAGGAGGAGGCCTGCAGAGGGCTGACGACCGCTAGAACTTCGGCTGTGACGGCGCCCTCTTCTAGACCTTCCTGCTCCCGGTGACGATTCAGGAAGCGGCAACAGTAGGCGAACTTCCTGGAAGGGAAGAGTAGGGAGACGATAGATGCAATGTGATCCAACTATCGAACTGGGTCGAGGGAGTTAGGGTATGCGCTTCATTGCTATAACAGCTTGCAACATCGACAAACGTCTGCATTCCTGATTCACAGAGCGAGAGTATCCCGTTACACACCTGTAGGCATTAGCTATCGGTAACCTAACCAATATCTGGCAACTAGAGCTCATCACCTCTGCCCAAAGGGGTCCGTCAGGGTCACAACGAACTCCTCATCCTCCCTCCAGGGGTCCTCAGGGCGGTATGTGGGCGCGCTGCTAAAATCTGGGTAGCAGAGCGAAGGGAGCGCTGCCACAACCTCTTCTAAATCCAGCGTCTGTCCGGGACTCGCAGACGAGAGCCGTCGATTGGCGCACGCGGCTGCGCCCATGCGCAGGTTGGGGTACTGTAGCGCCACCACGGGCACGAAGCGGCAAGACCTTCCGGTCATCATGTCTTCGCAATCGGCGACCAGGGAGCGACACTTCTCGTCGGAGGCCAATTCTACCGGAAGCAACCGAATCAAGACGGCGACTTCGAAAAGCTGGGGGGATTTGCGCTGGCGAAACGCGAGCTCCTGCTGCCCGTACAGGTCCAGGGTGCGCCGACGCCGATTGTTGACCGCCCGGGAAGCTTCGCTGGCTGCTGCTGCCGCGGGAGTGGAAGGCGGCTGCTGAAACAAGACCTGAGCACGTACATGCACAGTACATCGGTAGACCATAGAGTAAATACTCAAATAATACCCCTCTCTTTTCTAATCCCACCACAAATAGCGGCCCCCTTCATAGGGGGAAGATAAAACAGGTCTGCGCCGCCAACGGCACCTTCCTAGCTTGTCGAACTGCCTGTGTGTACTATGCTTATGTATAGCGGGTTTAGAATGGAAGTTCATGGACGCAGTCGTTCCAATATGACATTTTTGCACATTCTGTCTACATTCTTTTGTTGGAACCTGGGTTGAAATAATAAGCACCACCTTTCGTAGGATGGAAGTGCATGGATTGCCGTTAAAATAAGCCCAACATGCCCTTAGTAGGGGAAGGGAGGGGGGGGGGAGTATTCGAGAAGTACAGTACACGAATTCAAACCTGTGCCACAACAACCTTATTAGACGTCGCCGCCGTGGGTAATGCAGCCGGTTCTTTGGCGTCGTCGCTGTCGTCGCTCGACTCCGCCGTCGACGCAGGCGCAGCCGGCTGCTTCTCCGCGTCTTCTCCAGAGGTCTTCGCCCTGTTGCGGCGCGCCATCGCCCTTCGGGCGGCGTGGGAAGCGGTCGACTTTTTGATGGAGTCGACGCTCTTGCTGAAGAGCGATCGTGCAGCGTCGCCCAGATTCGGCTTCCTTGTGGTTTCGCTCTTGGCCGCCAAAGGTTCTACTGGCGTAATAGCGCAGTTGACGATGTCTTTGGATGCGTAATATAGGCCCAATTCTGGTCTAGAAGGTTGCCGTGTGCTATGCGAACGCTTCAGATTCAAAGCTTCCATCAAGCAGGGCTTGGAATAGTCGTAAATGTCCTCGTTCTCGTGCGACACGCCCGTCTGCTTGCCGTTCACAGTCGGCGGCGTGTAGAGCGGCTCTTCAGAAGCTTCTACCAGATCCAAAGGCGTTTCCAGCGCCGCGTAGACGTGGCTATAGTCGCTGCGCCGCGAGCAGGCGCTTTCAGCTCGCTCCAAGGGCGTCTTCTGGTCGGGAACCGGCGGCGGCGGCACCGTGGGACGCTGCGTCCTTCTTGGCGGCTTCTTGACTATGGGGTTGACGATGACCAGGCCGCCGTTTTCCATCGCTGGCTTCTTATTAGAAGCACTTTGTTGTATCTGAAGCGCCTTCTGCGTGTCGTAAACGTCCTGCGCGAAGGTCCTCTTGGGTTTTGGCGGCGGCGGCCGGGGCGGCGCCACTTTGGCACCATTCTCAGGCTTCCTATTATCCATTCCCTCGAAGAACGTTCGAATGTCGTTGACGGAGCGCCGATCGGCGTCGGCCGAGGCGCCATTCATTGCAGCGAATACTGAAGCGAATCACGCCCATAGAGCTATTGTGGAAAAATCCTGTGCTTCTCAAGCGCAAAGCGCACCGACGGCGGCTAGCCTTATGTCTGTGAAACGTGAGCCCGGTATGTATGCGTCACTGTTTGAGCAGCGCAACAACTGTAGCTTGCGAGCGAAGGGGGACGCAGGTTCTCGTGTGGCAAACGTTTACTGACGCCGAGCTGTTACACATCCCGATTCACTGCGCTTCCCTAACACCGAAGAAACATGCCACTTGGAAACAGGAACGTGCCGTAATACTCGACAACAGTTCACCTACTTCTAAGAAAATAACAAAACAGAGAGAAAGAGACGTATAATAGTTCGCCAACGATTTCGTAGTCCCTTCTTCTTGGGTCAGTAGCGACCGCGTCCCCGCCCGCCGCCTCGACCTCTGCCCCTGCCCCGGTATGAGTCGCCGTCGTCCTGCGATCAATGGGATTACGGTAGTTATCTCCTAACGCAAACTGCACACAGTTAGAACAAATGTTGGGCAAAATAGAATAGGTGCCAGAAACTTGGAATCTACCATCTAGACTACTACAGCCACAATTCGCAAGACAAGCGCGTCAAATCAAAAGTTCAACGTCAGGAATCAGTAACAATAACCCACTCTGCCGCCGAAGCGCTCCTCCATCAGGTGTTGGGGGCCGTTGAAGCGCTCCCCGGGTGGCGAGTCGCCGTCCCCTCCTCCTCTTCCCCAATCGCCTCCTCCTCCCCTTCCTCCCCTCCCTCCTCCTCCACGGTAGCCGCCGCCTCCCCCTCCTCTTCCGCCCCTTCCCCCTCCCCCTCTCGGAGGGCCGCCGCGGTCGAAAGCGTCGTCCATTCGGCCGCCGTCCAAATCGGCCCCTCCCTCCTCCCCACGACGAGAGAAGGCCAGCTTCATGAGGAAGGGATTGCGCGACGCTGAAGTAAATAAGGATTTGAGAGCATGGTAGATTTTTGAGAACGACAGATACATGTTCCGTAATTCCCCCCCCCCCCCCCCCAACCCAAGACCACTGATTGGGATGGACGAGCTTGTTGTTTCAAGATTCAAGAAGATGACTGCTGCTACCTAGATACCAACAGTTAAGAACACTAAGTCATAAATTTGGCTCTAACATGACTTCAATAATAGCGCCAACCTGCCATCATACCGTTTGTAGAATGCTCTGCACACTGGCAAGTTTCTGGGGCGTGTCATAAGCTACCCGAGTACAGTAAGCCCAGTGAGCCACACGCGTGCTCTCCACTACGCGCCAACCCTCTAGTGGGGGGGGGGGGGGGGGGGCGCTTATTGGAGTGATTACGGTAACTGTAATACCACGCACAGGGGCTCTCAATCTCGGCGTGGTTGAGAAGGGCCACCATGTCGAGGGCGTCGCTGTCGCTCTCGAACTCGGCCAGGCCCGCCTTGCTGCGCGACTTCTCTGAAGGACCAGCTTCACGCTGCGCTTCCACTATGGAAGTATTGCGTCTTCACACAGCGCCAACCTCGCGCCTCGAACACCTTGATCGTCTCGGCCGCCTTCAGCTCGTTCTTCTCCAGCAGCTGGAAGAAACGGCGCGTCAAATTAGCGCCAAAACAACGAAAATTACAGCACAATTTTCAAACATACCTCCTTCATCTTCTCCTCCTTGAAGTCGAGCGGTATGTTGAAGAAGTAGACGCTTCTACCCGGCGGATTCAGGCGGTTCTTCGCCGCCGTCTCCTGACTCATGTAGCGATTGCTGAATGCGGTAGAGAAGCTTCTTGCTTCGCGTTTACGCGTCGAGTTTCCACTGAGCGCGCGAGCGCACCCACCATCGGCTGCGCTCGTAGTTCTTGAAGGAGGGCGTGCCGTCCGACATCGGTAGGGGATCCTTGTGCATGTCCTCCAGGTAGGGCTTCTTCGATGGGCTGCAAAGCGTCGTCTGATGTGTGGTTTGTCACAAGAAGCTTCCAGAGCAGAGGATGCGCCCTACCGTATCTTGTGTATCAATCCAGACAACCTCCGACTGTCTACACGGGAAATCTTAAACAAAGCCTAATACTTTGGGACTTCTGAAAGCCAAATCTCCCACCTCAAATCAATTTGGCAAAGTTCCAGCATCCTACACGCGGTTCAAGTAAAATGCGGGCTCAAAACGCACTATACCTTGCAATTGGGGGGGGGGGGGGTAAAATACCCGAGTCCGACGTTCTTGCCTCTACAGTATCTTGTTTCGTTTACCGAGTAAGAAGACAAAGACCGCAAAGGAAGGCAACTGCATAGTGCGTGAGCGCACTCACGTGACTTGTATCTCCTTTCCGAAGAGGACGCGTCGATTGAGCGCCTGCATTGTCCTGCGGGCGGCGAGGGCGTCGCCCATCTGGATCATGCACGTGTCCTCCTTGCCCTTCAGGAATTTGATCTGAAGTGACAGGAAGCAAGGAATCGATACTCTTTTGACAGCCGACCAAAAAGTGTCAATGATCGGCCGAATCTGGCAAAAATAGCCGAAATATAGCGCCGCAGGATAAAAAATTGCCATTTATAGCGGCGCTGGAGAATTTTTTTGTATTTCGAAAAGGCGAGGGTCTTTCAGAGGATGAGGTGGATTCTTGGGGGGGGGGGGGGGGTGGGGGTGGGGGGCTTAAGTTCCGCCGCCACCTACACGCTTGAATTTGACCCCAAAGGCAGCTCATTCAAACACAATGGACATTGACGCGTCACGTCCACACTCTCGCCGTTCCAATCTTTCCTCTACACTCAGTCATTCAAAATCATTCAAAAACCCAAAGTCCACCAACCCGAATGACGTTTCCCCAGAGGCAGCAGAGGTTGAACATCTTGTCGCAGTTGAACTTGTTCTCCGGCAGACCGTAGAACATCAGCACGCCGCCGTCTCTTCCAGCCCCGCAGCCGTCCGGCACTCGCTGCTCCTCCACTTGAGGGCGGGGAGGGGACAGCCGGCCGCCGCCTAATACAAGTGAAGTGGGGATGGAAATCAGAATGGAACGAAACACTGCAGGTATACGGTACGATGGAGGAGAACGCTACTGCAACCGATATGGGATTGTGAACTGCTGGAGGAAGGAGGGGGAGGGGGGGGGGGCTCTTCTAGACACACTTGCGGGGGAGGAGGGAGGGAGGAAGCCTTTCCTAGTGTGGGGCACGGGGTATTCGTCATAGGCCACCCACCGTATCCCCCTCGGTCCATGTAGGGGTCTCCGGGAGGTCCCCTTCCGGGCGGCCCGTAGCTGGACGGGGGCGGCCCTCCATAACCCGGCGGGTCGCGATCGCGGGCCCCGCCGGGCCACCCGCCGCCGGTTCCACCGTAGCCCATGGGTTCCATGCCGCCGCCGCCGCGACCGTAATCACCAGGGTAGCCCCCTCCTGCGCCCATGGGCGGTCCCGGTGCAGGCATGGCGCCCCCTCCGTCGCCGAACACGGGTCGCCCGAGGTCGTCGTACCCGAGCTCGTCTGCAACAGATAGATTGGAGGTAGAACTCCAAATAGAGATGCCAAAACGACAGGTAGCAAACTACCAACCTCCGCCCATGGGAGGCCGTCTGGCTCCGGCGGCGCTGGCTGCAACGAGAGAAGATTGTTACTTGATTCTCATTTCTCATAGTCAAATTGATTCGATAGCCTTAGGGCAATAGTATCTCACGCGGGTAGGCGGGCGGCTCGTTGAGAAGGCCGGGTCGGTCCCTTCCGCCTACACCTGAATGAGTTGGGAGTAGTTTGCTTCAGAAACGAATGACGGAAACCCAGGAAGACGCCAAGAAGAGTAGCTGCAACAGAGAACCCGGACAAGCTACGGTAGTCTACAGTGAGCATACGAGCCGCGTCAAGAGGCAGAACGCGCAATCGGCCGGCGGCAGGACGCTCCAAGGTCCTTCCACAGTGGCGCTGCGCAGTTCAGCCGGATCCGGGCTTCCAGCAGCCCTCTCCCAACACCTGTAGAAAGTCAAGGGGACGTCGTCGGCGCGTTGAATCCGTCTGCCTGCGACTGTGCTGCGTGCGCCTTCGGTTCGCCCTCGGTCGGTCGGCGTTTCTTTTCTTGTTCGTTGGCGCCCGAAGCGATCGCCCACAGATGCTTCGCTAGTATGGCCGTTCGAGTTCGCTGTACGGCCCGACTACCGAGTCGGTCGCTGCCGTTGATCTGTCCGTCTCCGCACTCTCCGTCTGAGCTTGGTCCGCAAGTATCAGTTATGGAAGGGAAGTGCCCCGTTTTCCCGCCGAAGGAATGGCGAGCGTCACTTCCAGAGCTAGGCATTGTGTGGACAACTGTACGGTTGGACTTCAGTCGTGGGCGCCTATTCAGCGAGTTTTCACGAACAAGAACCGTTGGTTTAGGACAGTCGTGGAAGAATGCTAAGTGTGATCGCATGAAAGAAATCGCCGCGTTGATTCCTTACAGAAAACACATCTGAACGTCCGAACGAAGTCAGAAAGCGATGTGGGATGAGGGGACGAGGAGGGGTATTTGCCGCGGTTCGGTTTGTATGCACGAATGCCTAAGAAGACGTTAGTGTCACTGTACGAAAAGCATCGCGATCAACTCAACGTACACCCATAAAAGTGCGATTGCTTCGTAATCGTAATACAGACGAGACTAAATAACGCGTTCCGACTATTTCCGACATTACACATATCGAATAGAAAGAACCGTAAATTGTAATCTCACTAATGGAATTGTAAATGCGCCACCATGCTAAAACAGAGTCGGTTTCCCTTCACCAGCTTGTTACTGTTTGCAAAACTTGACATTGCCATTGCTCTCGTGGGTTTCATCAGTGGTGTTTACGGAAATGTTTGGTTTCCCTTTGCGCGAATCAGAATGCCGAGATTTCATCTAAACCTTTGGCTATAGGACCGCAAAAGCTGGCAGTAACACCCCTTCCGCAATTCGAAATCTTTCAGCGTGCTCTAGGTTGCGTAGCTTCCGTCCAATCAAACTGTGTTACAGTACCCTTTCGACATGTATTGCCACTGGAGTAACGCAAAAAATTGCCGCGACCAGTTTCTAGTGAGTGATTAGTCAGTGTTTGAGTGGTCCAAGGAGCGCAAGTTGCGGGGTTCGGCTACGCGGTGTGAAAAGATAAATCGGTTCTGCTCTGGGTGCCATTGTAGAATCGAACAACAAAAATAAAAGGCAAGGCGAGTCACTCACCGCCCACGTAGTCCCAGGAGTCCTGGTTGTTCGTCATCACGTTGAGACGGCGCAGCTGCAAGCATCGCTTCAGAGTTAGGAAGTTGTTTGTAAGGACGCAAAACCAGAAGCGCCCACCTTGGCGTACTCGATCTTCAGGGTGCAGCAGCCCGAGTAGATGTCGCAGCCGTTCAGCTTGTGCTTCACCGTGCGCGCCGTCTCCAGGTCCGTCAGCTCCACGAACGCCTGAGGTCGGAGCAGCGAAGAGAAGCGCAGTTAGAAGTTCATGTTTCCAATCAGCGTCATCACAAATCATACGGTACGCTACCTGGACGCCCTCCCTGCGCGAGATCACGATTCGACTGGGCCCGGCGATCGGCTTGCAGATGGCCGAGACCACGTCCTGCGAGAAGAGGTGACGCGCGGTAGTTGCCGAGGGCGAATCGGCGAAGGAAGGAAAGGAAGCCAAAAGACGCAACGCACCGTGGTGATGGGGTAGCGCGCCCTGTCGACCGTCATGACCAGCACGTTGCTCGGGTTCGGCTGCTCCAGCCTGCCGAAGCAAGTAACGAGGATTCGCGCATTGTTGTTACCGTTTAGAGAACACATCATAGATTAGCGCCCACCCACCCCCTTCTGGGCACGACGTCCATGTCGGCGTAGCTGAAGTAGCAGGGTCGATTCAGCACGAAGATGTCCGTGGTCAGGTTGTAGTTGACGCACTCGTCCGCCGACTTCTGCGACTGCAACGACAGAAGAAGGCGCGAAATGTGGTAAGCAGCAGCTCGAAATCCAAACACAGTGAAAACTGGGCCGTAAAAATTACCACAACCGGGCCAAACTGCAGGTCCAAAAACTCAACACTGCTCAAAGATAGCGCCGTGACAAACTTTAGGTCGATTTTTGGGAATTTCCTATTTTACGGGGGGGGGGGGGGAGTTAGCAGAAACCCCGGCGAGGGTGGCGATGACGAGAATAGAGTACTCCCGCCTCACCTCGAACTCGACGAGAGCCAGGCCGCCGCCCAGCAGCTGGACGTAGGCGATGGGTCCGAACTGTCCGCAGGCGTCCAGCAGGTCCGGCTCCAGCGCCTGCTCCGCCAGACCCTTCGCCTTGACCACCTTCGAGGGTCGACCAGCGCTTCCGCCCACGCCCATCAGCCCGGAAGCTGCCGACGGCGCACCTGCAGCGACCGTCCAAACATCATAGATGCGATGGGGGAGGGGGGGGGCACAAACCGCCCCAGCCGCCGGCGACAAGAATGAAATTCTTCTTCACCCCCCCCCCCCCCCCCAAGCGGACAGGAACTTCTCTCAAAATCAGTCACAAAATTGGTCAAAATTTACACCTGCGGCGTTATGTTTGAGTACTTCTGGTACATCTTGGATACGAAAAATATAGGTTTTGGGGGACTTTGTATGCATTTATTTCTTGTCTTCAGAAATCATCAGGAACACGGTTCCTGTTCTTGTTACCCACCTTCCCCCTTCCCAAATCTCGGTCTAGCAACTAGCTCCCCCCCATACCCTCGGGAGCAATCGCACGTATGCCAAGCATACGCTGCGACAGGACTCAAAAAGAATATCGAGAAGCATATTATGTCAACCGTAGTGCGGCGCCATCCCCATGGGTGCGCCCGGTCCAGGGTACATGCGGGCCCGTTTCGACGGGTCGCCGCCGCCCATGTCCATGTCCAGGTCGCGCTTCGTGCCGCTGCCCAACATGGCTGTCTTGTTTGTCACCCAAACGAAATCTGCAAAAGAACCGAACTTGTCTTGTGCTGATTATTTGCCTTCGTGCTGTTGTGTTATAGCCAGCGCTGCCACGCGATGCGAATTTGAATGCATAACACAGAGACTACTGGGGGAGCCTAGGTCAAACATAGTTTCAGGCAGCAAGCCAGTCCCAGCGAGACAACGCGGCTTCAAAACCGGGCAGAATAAGTACCGTCGAGCTCTCATCGTCGTCGTCAAGCAGATACTCTAGCGGCCAAGTAGAATTCCCTCTAGATTCTTGCTTCCATTTCAGATTGTCCTGTCAACCTACTTCTACCTTTTCGAGATCGGGTGTCTTCTGTGGCGGATCTGGTAGAGGTCGACAGTCAACGATGAGCGGACGTCGCATTGATGCCGAACCGAGTTGGCTTGTAGTACGAACGACAAGGAAACGTTCGAGTACATGGGGCGATTGCTCTCAACCTCATAGCGAATGCTCATAGCGACGGCTGCCTTTGCGCAGACCGGCGTTACAAGAACTACCGTAGCCCCTTCATGGAAATCAGGCATTATATCCGTCCAAAACCAAGACTATTCGGATTCGCCTCTTGCGCCATTCGCGGCTCGCCGCGTTGCCAAATGGGCTTTTGTTGCTTTTGTAAACACCACAGATGCACAAGACGTCACAGCACACGTAAGACGAAAGAACGGGGAGATATGTAGAGCGAATCGCGTTGCCAAATGCTAACAGGGCTTGTTGCTTTCCTCAACACAGAAGCGCATATCAAGAAGCAGGTATCATCAACATTAGAAGTCTAGACTTAGGCACAATTGTTGCATTGAAAATTGGAAGCCACGGCGTCAAAATCGCCACTCAAGTCGGCACAGTCGTAGTGAAACCACACATCGCAAGTATCACAGGCTACCATGTTTTAGCACTCCGACCCTTAAAGGGCGGAGTGCTATAGTCGGGGCACCGAAAACATAATTTCGCGCGCCAAGATTTCTCGCGCGTGCTTCGTCCGATTTGGACGCGGTTTTTATACTCCACAAAAAAGTGTGGAGTATATAGCGTTTGTGCGCGAAACGCAGAAAATTGCAACGGATGTAGCTCGCGCGTGAAGAGGCCGATTTGCAAACGGTCTTTTGCGTTGGGTAGGCCTAGTGGGTGGGCAACCTGCACGACATATGGGGTCACGCTGCGGGACCCCGTTGGCGGGAAATTCAAAAATTTAAATTTTCAAAGTACTGAAAAATGGGTTGAGCAAGGTAGAACTCGAAAAAGTTGCATATAATGGTATATACTATCTTTTGATATGTTGTAGTACTCGATAATATCTAGCCCGCAAAAAAGAATTGGATCGCTGCGGGACCCATTTTGGCGCCAAATTTGAAAAATTCGCGATTTTTGGGCCTTTTCCGACTTTGACGGGCTGCTGTGCGAGCTAGTTAGCAGCTAGAGCGGCGAGACTACCCTTGTTGCGCCTTCCCAGATGTCCTCTATCGAATGAGCTATGAACGGAGAAAATCGGTCGAAACACAAAAAACTTTCTTACACTGCGACTTTTTCGACTCCGGGGTCGAATTATGCGATTTTTGCGTTTCGGCGCCTAGAGCGCTGGAATGCGTCGCCGAATCGTTCCAAACGTGATTTCAAACGATTCTACGCTTAAATCTGGTCTAGAAAAGTGGTTTGGAAAAATTTTGGAAGCTACAGTATCCCTACCGCGTCCGTTTGAATTGTGGGTGTCGGGTCGACTTTTACGATATACTCGATTTCGGGGTTTTCGGGGGCGCTAATTCCGAATTCGGCATTCGTTTTGCACTCCGATACGTCAGCAGGCCAAAACAGCATAGGAGTCACTATGCGTAGGAGTTGAAATTTGTGGAGTATACTGCGTCCCCCGGACGACTTGCCTGGTTTTAATCGATAGCTCTCGAGGGATAGTAGGTGTGGACGCACGTTCATTTTTTCGCGTAGTGGAAAAATTTTAAGAAAATTCAAAAATTCGAATTTTGTAGTACATTGAAAAGCGTTCTCCATCCATAACTTTCGCAATACTTGATCGATTTCGGTGATTTTTAATATGTTATATGTACACCTCGACAATATCTACCTTGTAAAAGAAACCTCAGCTTCTTAGGTGGTCCCAAGCGGAAGTTAGCGACCTCGAGTCTACTTGACCACATATGTCACACATTTTACTTCGGTGCCACGGATGGACACACACACGGACAGACAGACAGACAGACAGACATTGTCATCCGTATATATGTACATCTCGCCGCGCTGAGGCGCGGCGAAAAAAGATGGCGTGGTTAATTGAGCAATTGCGCATGAATTGTCTATTATCCCGTCGAAAATGGCAAGGCGAGTCTGCGATTGGCGCAGCCCCGAATATTAGCTCCGGCTACTGGTCGTCGAAGCGAAATGGCGCATTTTGAGCTCAAGTCGGCCTGGTCTACAGGATTTTGGTGGAGTTCAGCCATAGGTGCAGGCCACCCGGAGGCCAGGGGGGGTTCTAGTTAAGGAAAATTTTTGAGAGGGGGGGGGGCGGTCCAGGGACCAGTGAACAGCTTTTTAGAATGGCCAAAAATACGCTAAAAATCGCCTTAATTTGGTCAAAAACACGCTGATTTGTGCATAAATGGACGAAATACATAGCGCCGCAGGCGAAAATTTGGACAAAATAGGACCAAAAACTGCCAAAAATACAAAAAAATTTCCGAAATTTCCGGATTTTTTTTGCATTTCGGATGCCAGGGGGGGGGGAGTATCAGTGAAAAGTTCACTAGAGGCCAGGGCCAGAGGGGGGGGGGGCGGGGGTCCCCCCCCCCCCCCCCCCCCCCCCCCCGCCTGCACCTATGAGTTCAGCTGCGCGCCGGTCCTTGTAGGTGGAGGGAATATCCGTACTCTGAAACTCGCGACCCGCCGAAATTTGTGGAGAACCTTTGTGCGGAAATCGGCCTTATTTCTCATGATAAGTGAGTGGCGGTCTGCTTTCTCTCGTTCTGGTCGGAGTGCTTCACTGCAGGCTCCCCTGCACGTTTCCCTTGTTATGCTTTCGCAACCTGTGTTGCCTAAGAGAGCCACTTTTGTCAAAGCGTTTGCCACAAAACTGGCAGGTGTAAACCCCGTTCCATTTTGCTTTGACTTAAGACGGAAAAGGGCTACTCGGCCGCCTATTCTAGTACAAATAGATATACCAGCGTTGCTTTTGCTTTTGCACTCGTCGTTGCTTAGCCTACGGCGCATCGGCTGGCTGCAACACACGTTGCTGCGTGGCGAATTCAAATACTTTTGGTCTGGGACGGACATATTGCCTGATAGCCATGAAGGGGCCACGGTAGCTCTTGTAACGCCGGTCTGCGCAAAGGCAGCCGTCATAGAGCGGCAGTGAGCGAGACGGCCGCAGGGGGAAGAAGTGTTGCATTGTTCGTTATACCTTCTTCGTCCCTCGAAAAGAGAAGAGGGAAGGAAGGGAGTGTAGTTGTCGACGGCGCGCTTCTGTGGTTCTCTGCAGCGTCCGTCAGAACTTGGAAGGCGAGAGAGAAGCAAGGGAAGCGATGGAGAAGTGGAAGGAGGAGAAGGAGCCGGTGGCCGTCTCCGAGTTTCAGCAGTGGTCGGCGCAGAGCGACGACGTGGTCCTCTTCCTCGTCGAGGTATGGTAGCTGGCGGACGGCGACGGATTTGGCCGGCTGCTGCTTCGTCTTCTCTGACTACTTAGAATATTCTCATTGATGTTCGATAATCGCAGCGTCTTTATCGTTCGAATTGCAGCACCGCGCTCTCAAGGATGGAAATCTGGTGCTCGACCTCTCCTTCATCGATGAGAACTCGGCCTTCAGTCTCGTCTGTCCCGCCAGTGCGTGGTTGGGTTGTTGTTAGTAGAGCGCAGGCAGACGCGGTGGCTTCGCTCTCTTCGACTTGATCACTGGCAGAAGTAGGTACTAATTAGGTGTGTTTCCTTTTCAGCGTACCCCTTTGGGCCGGGCAGCTGCCACTTCCAGGTCCGAAGCAAGGAGAGCTCGTTGAAGACCTGGGTCCGCCATATGGAGCAGGTTCTCGCTTGGCTGTGCTGTTGGCTGCTTCATCTCGCCTGCTTTGCTCGTGCGTACGTATACCGATTTCTAGTTTGCCGACGAGAAACGAGGCGAAGTGAAGCTGGCCGGCCTGTTGAACAAGTGGGTTTCGTCGGTGACTGAATGAATCGGGCTAGAGAGCGTTGTCAACAAAGCTCGGTTGTTTCACTCCTCCAAGGGCCGTGGAGCTCTACAAGAACAAGTCCCGTCTGGCGTCGTCGTCTCCTGTCGAATCTTCAGGCGGCGCTGCCGCCGCAGCCTCGACCAGCAGATCTGGGCGCCCCGCTTCTCCCGTCGGTTCTCCTCTGCTCGATTCGCGTGACCGCGTCGCTTCCCCGTCGATTTCCCCACGTCTCCAACTCAGGATTCCGACTTCGAAGAAGACGAGGAGGAGGAGGAGGAAGGAATGGAGGAAGAGGAAGACAACGACGACGACGATGAAGAGGAAGAGCCTATGGAAGAAGAAGAGGAAACGAACGTCCTCTCGGACGACGACGGCTTCACCACCGAGTGGGACATTCAGATGGATCTGAGAAAAGTGGGAACTTTGAATTTGACGTTTGGATAAACGGCGATCGAATCGTATGGTTGCGCTTCCAGAAGCGCTGGCTGTCGAAGGAGAAGGAGCTGCGCGAGAAGTGGCGTCGCGAGAAGGAGGAGATGGAGAAGAAGAACGTCTGCGCCGAGTACAAGAGCGGCAGTGGCGCCAAGGGCAAGCACAAGAGCGCCGCCCACTACTTCCAGAGCCACTGTGCGTGCTTGCGTCGCTACCCAAACTGTTGTGAAGACCCCCTCCCCCCTCCCCGACAATAAAGCAAAAATTTATTAATTCTCCGAAGATCAGCTTGGAAATTGACAGAAATTTTCTCTTGCGGCGCTAGTTTTGAACACTTTGAGTCATTTCGAGGTATTTTTATCGAAATAAGGCGTTTTTGGCCCTTTTCGGTGCTTTATGCTGTTTATCGAATTCGAACTATAACAACTGAATCACACCAACCACTGTTCTCGCTCCATGTTGCAGACTACGACTACGACGACTACGGCTACGGGGCGGCGCAGCAGTCGTCGGGGGCGGGAGCCAAGGCAGAGGAGAAGGAGCTGTTGAAGGAAGGCCAGCAGATATTCGACCACGACAGCGCCGCCTTCCAGATTCTTTCCAACGAGATGATCTCTCTGCTCAAGGAGGGGCCCGTGAGCGCTTTGCTATTAGTATACGGTAGATGGACGTGAGCTATGACAGCCGACAGGAAATAGGCATGGGCCACTAATACAGTGGCGATCGCAGCGGAGTGTGGTTCAAACTTTAGTGGTTCTGTGCACGTTTCTGTGAAGCGTAAAGTGCCCTCTTTTGTGTTCCAGGGCCAGGGCATCGTCTGTGATACGGTGGAGGAGAGTCTCTACACGTGGAAGGTGCAGCTGCGCCACTTCGACGCCCACTCAGAGCTGGCCCAGGAGCTTCGCCAGCTGAAGCACAACTTCGGCTACGACTACATCGAGCTTCAACTGGTGACGGAGACACACACTGACTGTTGCTTGCCGCTTCTCTGTGCAAGTGGAAGAACCGATTCAGGACTTCATACCCGACTACCCCTTCTACCCGCCGCTGCTGCGCGTCGTCCGCCCGCGATTTAAGGTACGTACCGTCGTTGTCGTATGCAGTTGTCCAAAATGCCGGTAGTGTTTCGAGCTTGTGTCATGAGAAGGGTTCTCATAACTGCAGACAACAAATCGTGTCAGGTACTCGCTGTACGATCGGCTATGTGAGAATGTGCTTCATATCGCCACTGAATTAAACCTACCGCACTCCAACCGCTGCAGGGTAGCCTGGTGCAAAGTCTGGCGAACATCGACCTACTCAAGTTGACCTACTGGAATCCCACCAAGACCGTGAAGGAAGTCGTCCTGCAGATAAAGGAGATCCTAGTCAAGTTCGCCAGGTGGGGATGCGCTCGACTCGAACCGATTGCCTCCTAGCACTGTAGGCGAGTGCTTATACCGTAATCAACGTGGAGTACTGTTCCAGAATCGACGTGAACTCGTCGCGCAACAGTCTGGATTACGTGGCCGGCTCCTATCACCGCATGGAGGACCTTCTGATCAAGCTGGCTCTGGTGCGTCGTGATTGGCTGCTCTGTTGTCAGTTGCTATGGCGTCCTGCATTGTGCGCGCGCACTGCCATCGAGCAGCCGATATTCGCGCGTTGAGCGCTGCGCAGTTTTCTTGCTTCTTGGCTGCGCGCTGTGTCATATTTGCTCCAAGACTGTGTAAGTCGAGCTTCCGACCTTCAATCGGCGCCGTAATCAGGACCCTTCAGTACTGTAATTGGATAGCAATGGTCTCGTTCTGTTTCCACCCCGTCTCAGGCGACGGAGGTCCGGCCGCGCGCCAACTTCCTCATTCTGAACATGGAGTCGCTGGAGAAGGCGCCCAGCATGAAGCGGCCCAGGGTGCGCACTCTTTTCCTTCGACAATCTTCCACTGCCACTTTGGATTAGTAACACTCACATAATCCTAACAGGCGTCGCCGCCGCTCCTCTCCCTCTCGAAGGCCAAGGGCGCTGCGCAGAACAGCGGCAGCTCCGTCCTCTCGACTCCTACGGAGGAAGCGTCCGTCGGCGGCGCGGAGAAGCAGGACCCCGAGAAGCTCTCGAAGCAGGCGAAGCAGCCGCCGCCGCCGCCGGCGGAGGAGCAGCAGCACCACGGGATGTTCAGCAGCTTCTTCAAGAGCCAGGGCAAGGGCACCGGCTGGGCCAAGGGCACTGGCTACGGCTCGGGAAGGTCCTTCACCGCCTGGAACCCCGACGAGTACGTCAAGGCCCAGCAGGAGCAGGACAGACAGGTTGGGGTGACGAGACCTACGCGTTTGTGAGAGCTGGCTTTTTGATATACAGGGTGGCGCACGTATCTGTTCCCGATTCTATTTGACCATAACTCCGTCATTTCCTAACGGATCTTCTTGATATTTTCGTACAATACTGGCAAACCTTTAGAATTTTTGGTGTTAAAATTTCGGCTAATTCCATCGCACAACTCTCAAGTTAAGCTCTTTTACGTGACCCCACCCTCTTCTGTGACCTTCCCCCAGCGTGCCAGGCGCTCTTCTTCTTCTCCTTCATCAGTCAAAGCAGCCGGCGCCTTTCAGATTTTCAGTGATAGCAAAGCATTTTTTTGGATTTCTTGACCTCAACTGGATAAAAGTCAAGGTTTTGAAACTGCTCAGAGTTTTCATAGCAGACGCCTTCGCGTTTGTCAGGCTCTCAGGCGACAAGACAACGAAAGTTGACTATTTCTACTGTAATTGCTAAAACTAACGATTCACCGGGCGAATTTTAATGATTTTTGCAGGGAAAAAATTCTGAATGTGTGTCTATGTTGTGTCAAAATTTGAGGAAGATTCGTTTGAAAATGACCGAGTTATAGCCAAATAGAATCGGGAATAGATACGTGCGCCACCCTGTAGGTTATCTCTGGATTGGTTGACAGTTCAGTTGACGACCTAGTGCAAGTTGCACAAAGATGGAGGCACGCGTATACCCGATACCGTAACGATTCTATTTATTCCTTCTATGAGAATGAGATTACCATAACATAATCACCCGTCGCTAGCTTCCACTCCACACAGATTCTGCGAATTCTGCGCGGCATGGTGGAGGACTTCGAGTGCCTGGAGAAGGGCGCCGACAACGTGGACGAAGTCGATCTCTACAATGTCCTGGAGGGATCCGCCCTCGTCCCTTACATGGAGGTAGTGCGGTTGATCTACATTTTGACAATCGTTGGCCGGTTAGTGAACTAGAATTTTCTTTGCAGGGCGAGTTCAGCAATACGTCCTTCATCGAGATCTCGCGCCATCTCGAGGTCGCCGCTTGTGCGCATGTGTAATCCCAGCCTATGCTAGAGCTCATTCTCCACTTCAGCGCTCGCGAATGAACCTCTGCGTTCTGGAGAAGCTCTGCGATTGGCCCTGTCTGGTGCCGCTCTTCGGCAATCTGCCCAATCAGAAGCGCTGCCTGCTCTCCCTGGTCGAGGACGTCGCCGAGACGGTCGCTTCATTACCTCATTGCGGTAGCTCGACACTATTGGACCCCTTTGCTTCCTTTGTAGGCTCAGAACTACCTGCGCCACCTGGAGCGGGTGACGACGGCGTCATCGTCGTCGTCGACTGTGGCCGCCGCGGAAGCGTCCGACTCGACTCCCGACTACAAATCGGTCGCTGGCGCCGCCGCCGCTGCCGCCGCTTCCGCGAAGTCGTCCGGCTCCGGCGGCGGTCGCGTCAAGAAGAAGGGCGCCGCCTCCTCCGCCCTGGGGAACATCAAGAAGAAGCTGCTGACGACGATGTTTGTGGATCCATCCATGGATCCGCTTGGGGTGGGCGCCGGCGGCGGCGCTTCCGCCGCCGACTTCGAGAGCGGAGGACAGACGGACGAAGACGACGAGGTGGAGAGGAGCAACGCCAGGTGGGAGCTTCTGTCGAAGTTTGCGAAGTCTCTCTTTTTCACATGCTGACACGGTGAGAAGCACCGTAGGCCAGTTAAAGAGCGAATGGAGCGCACCGGCGAAACAAAGGACTCCGGCAACAGTCACTGACCGTACATGAGTCAATAAAGTTTAGTTGGTCGCTAAAATTAAGAGAAACGGACGCTATTGCTTCGAGCGCGAGTATCAGATACTGCAGTTGAATTCTATGACCAGGTCTAGTAAATACCTATGTTTATTTCTGGATTCCTTCGACGGACGGTAGTGTCTGTCCAAATTGAATCTCTGAATTACCGTAAATCCTCCAATAAGCGCCTCCTCCTCCATATAAGCGCCCTTCCTAAAGGGAGGTTAGAAGAATAAGCGCCCCCTCCAGTAAACGCCCCCTCTAGTTGTAGATGGAAATTAGCGCCCAGGATGCTTATTGGAGGGTTTACGGTAAGTGCTACTCTACCGTAGACAAGGGTGGCGCTTGCAGGCGCATCGTGGAGCTCTTCAACAAGGTCCAGGAGGCCTTCGCCGGCCAGGGCCTCATCTACAGTCGGGAAGAGCAGCCGTTGAACGCTCCAACTTCTGCCGATTCGAAGGGCGGCGGCGACGGCGTCCGGACCAGGTCGAAGGCTTCGGCGACTGCCAAGCAGACGGAAGGCGCCGACGACCCCTCAGAAAGCGCCTATCGCAAGGGGCTGCAGCCGCTTCAGTTCGGCCATCATCCAATGAAAGGTGAGAGTGGTACGGTACTCGGTGGGCCCGGGATTTTATCAATGGTGGTGTGAATGGGGCTAGGAAAGGAATCGGTCGCTTCATCCCCTATCTATCTTCTTTGATTGATGAGCGATCAACCATCAGCAACTTCGTATGTAGCTAGTGCCACTGTCATCACCACTACCATATTTCCTCCAAAAATCGCGTATTGAAGGGGGGGGGGGGCGCTTCCTTGAGAAGGGGGGGGGCTCATTGCTACGATACTCTCAGTGTCCCAAATTCCACGAAAGATGTCGTGTCGGTCACTATTTGGCATACAGTTGTACTGCATGATAGTGTCGAACTGATGTGCTTTCAATCAAAATATCTGTACTGGGTAGTGTTTGGACTGATCTTGACAGACAACTTAATCTTGATTTCGGTGTGGTGACAGTGTGTGTGTTGGTGTTTATTCATAGTGAGCGTTCAATAGAGGGAACGTTGATCTTCAACTCCCCTCTAGGCGAGGCCTATTTTAGACGGGAGAGGGGACGGGGTTAATTCGAAGGTGGGGCGCTTATTGAAGTAAATACGGTACTATTATCTTCCTTCAGAGGACGCCGTCGCCCACTACTACATGAAGGAGCTGAAGCGCAGCGGCGGCTCCGGCGGCTGCGTGAGTCGCAGCATGATGAAGGCGATCTTCAAGGAGTGGACGGCGCTCAAGGCTTCCCTTCCACTCAACCTCTCCTCCTCCATCTTCGTGCGCATCGACGAGGACAACGTGAGCGCTATAGTGGAGTGCGCGCACTTCGTGTGAAAGTTCAGCTCCCAAGTGGATTCAGTGGGATGTTAGATTGCCCGCAGCTGACGTTTACTTAACGCGCAGTGCATAGTGTCAGAATTGAGCGTACCTGGCACTCGGTGGTTTGAGCAAACGAATCTGCCCACCCTGTAGCTGGCTATCGCACATGCTTTGTCTTTTACTCCGCTTTACTCGCCAACAAATCGTGTTTCCCTCAAGTCCCCCTCTCTCCATCGTTGCAGGCGTCGCTGCTGCAGGCGCTGATCACGGGTCCGGAGAGGACGCCCTACGAGAACGGCTGCTTCCTCTTCGACGTCTACTTCCCTCCCAACTACCCGCAGGCGCCCCCGCACGTCAACTCGCGCACCAACGGAGGCGGCGCCGTCCGCTTCAACCCCAACCTCTACAAGTCAGTGCGACTGAGACTTGCACTAACTTGCTGGGCATACTGTAGCAGCGTCTAATTCCAGCAACGGCAAAGTGTGCCTCTCGCTGCTGGGCACTTGGGGAGGCGAGAGGGGCGAATCGTGGAACGCGGCCACTTCGACGCTGTTGCAGGTGCGCGCGCGTCGCTTTTGGTTTTCGCTTCTCTTGTACTGCATGGACGCGTATTTCTGGCTACTTTGCACTGTAGCTACGGTAAGCCATACCTTAAGCGTTCTGTTCGAGTGAACGACTCCCTCAGCACCTCTTCATTAAATCTTTGTGTTTGTTTCATCAGTCTGCGCGAATAAGTTTGCCCAACTTTTGAATTACCGAGTCGAGAGAAGCGAAGAAAGAAGAAGGAAGATGGAGAGGACGAAGAGCCGTCTGGCCAAGGCGCTGGTGGCGCCGTCGGCCTCTTCCACGCGCGTGGCTTCCGAGGCTCTGGAGCAGGTGACGCAGGTGCACGGCTGGCGTCTCAAGGAGTTCCTGGCGTCGGGCGCCAGCGGCTGGGTCTACCGCGTAGTCAAGGCAGAGGAGAGGGGCCGGAAGGCAGTGGTCAAGATCGCTGTGACCGACGAGATCGGCGACCAGCTGCGCGCCAACGAGGAGGTCCGTCTGGAGGCCTTCCTGCTGCTGCGCCTCATGAAGGAGCCGGCCGACGCCGGCGTCAAGACGCACGACTTCGCCAGCCTCGCCCAGGAGATCAAGACGGCCAACGCCAAGGCGAGAGCCGACGACCGGGCCGGCAAGCCGCGCACGGGCGCCGTCCGCCTCTACGACTGCGGCGTCATCGTCGTCGAAGGCGTCGACCGCTTCTTCGTCGTCGTGGAGGAGGCGGACCCGCGCATCGACCGCCGCCTGGTCAAGGGGCCCGAGGGCGCCGCCTGGACGCTCCAGCAGAGGGTGGTCGGGGCCGTCAACGCCTCCGTGCGCCTGCTGAAGGCGGTCAACGACCTGCACGACAGAGGCATCCTCCACAGGGATCTGAAGGTCCGCATGGCGGCGACGATCACATCACGCGTGTAGACGAAGTCTCAAGGCCGCCGATTTCTTCAGCACCAGAACATGGGCCTGGTCGACGACGCGCAGGGCAAGGCGCAGCTGGTGCTGTTCGACCTCGGGCTGGCCCGCTTCTACACCGACAGCGCCGGCCGACTGCGCGAGCCGCGCAGCTACCCCGACTTCCGCGGCACCGTCGAGTGGGCCGGCCTGACGGCCGAGCTGGGCCGGGAGCAGACGCGCCTGGACGACCTCTGGGCCTGGTTCTACTGCAGCATCGAGTGGGTCCGGCACGACGCCCTCGGCCACCAGGAGGTCTTCCCCTGGACCAATCCGCACGGCCAGAGCGACCTGCCGCTCGAGCAGCGCCTCCTGCTCAAGTCGCAGCAGCTGCCGGCCCGCGTGCTGCTCCACCGCTGTCCCAAGGAGTTCTTCGAGGTCAACAGCCACCTGGTGGTGACCCGGGGCGTCGACCAGGCGCCCGACTACGGCTACCTGGCGGCTGTGCTCGTGCGCTGCATGCGCCGTCTGGCCCAGCTGCCCGACGACGAAGAGAGCTTCCTCAAGGGCATGGCCTACGAGTACTGATCGGATTTGTGATATTGTAGTCGCTCTCTACCCGTCGCTGTACACTGCCTGATGGCTGATTCGTTTTTGAAGTTCGGCTCTGACATGATTTGGATAGAAGCGTTGGTTTGGCTGGAGAACATTTGTCTGGTCTGTTGCTTTCTGGCGAAGACACACACGTCGGTTTGTAATTGTACGCCGTCTGTTGGAGTTAGAGGAAATCCAACAGCAGTTCAATGCCAATTTCTCGCAGGTGCTGGTGAGCATCCAGTCGTTGATTCTGATCGAGGACCCCTACTTCAACGAGCCCGGCTACGAGTCGTCACGCGGCAGCGCCGACGGCAACAAGCAGAGCGACGCCTACAACAAAGGTCTGCAAATAGGAACTCCATTTCGACAGACTGTCAGACTCCGAAAGGAAGCGAATGGCAGTGAAAAGCTCAATATACCGTACTCTGCTGCCGTCGATATCCTCGTCAGCCACATACATTGACTCACGCTGCTTCGCGCGTTCCTTTGTTACGCTCTCTCTCTACAGACGTGCGCAAGAACTGCCTCCGCTGGGCCATGCTGGAGCAGCTGAAGAGTCCTCCCGTAGCTTTTGCCGACGTGATTCGGGAACACTTCAAGTTGAAGAAGGAGAAAGTCTTAGAGGTACATACAGTTTACCGTCTGTATTGCGTCGCCAAGCAACTGTAGAAGGCTCGTACACGGGTTGGGGAGAGGTTTAACTTCGCAGCGTCCCAATATGGAACTTCAAGATGGTTGTGTCACGGCCATTGATGTTCTTATGTCGCTGCAGGGACACTGTAGCGTGAAAATTGTGTTGTCGGTCTGTTAGATGAGTGTTCACAAGGGTCAGTGTGTGTCAGACCCTGTAGTAGGTAGTAGGTACAGTAAAGGTCGAACATTAGGACAAAGGAAGGGGTACTGTAACTTCTAGCATTGACACAATGACTTTCAGCAACTGGGCGCCTGGAAGAAGCTCGACGTGGGCGTCACCAAGGACGCCGACAACATGAAGGCCGAACTGGAGAAGCTTTAGAAGCGCCGTTGTGCTACTACGATTCCTTTCGCGTCGTCGCCCTATATGTAGTACCGAAGTCGGAACCACCGGTGTTGCGCGCGCGCTGGGTGGGTACTGCGAGCCGCCGCCGGTTGTGAGGAGAATTTATCGAGTTTTTTATTGTTCTTTCCTTTAGGCATACGATACCGTACTCCAGTGCGCTCGGATCTTATTCGTCGTCGACAGGCGTGCTTGCTCGATTGCGTGAGGTTTTGTTGTCTTTGTGGAGATGGTTCGTTCCCCGTGACACCGTCTCCATGTACTGTCTTTCTCTCGCGTCTTTTGCCCGTATAGTATCCTCTGAGCTGTTCATGCGTGTTGTGTTGTAAAATTATTTTGTGCGGAGTCGTTTGCGGTCGAATTTTGACTCCGTACAAGTGTAACCTCAGTCAAAACAGCAGAACAGGAACAAAGCTGATCCGCGCGCGGGTTCGCACATGTTTTTGCGTTGGAGTACAGATCCTTTGGACGGTCGGACCAGACGCAGACACAGAACGGTATCGGTCGTCTGCGCGCAGACGGACGCCAGACAAAGAGCGCCGAGAAGCCGTGCTGCGCCCGCCGCCGAATTGGGGAGTAACGCCGGCCGCCTGTCGCTCGCGAGAAAGGATCGCGCGATTTACTACGAGAGCTACTCCGCTCGCTGCGTGAGAGCGCCGCCGACTGGGTTGCTTCGCCGTCGTCGTCGATATAGGGGAAGGGCCAAAGCAAGCGAGACGACGGATCGTTTCGTGCGCGAGCGCAACAGAGAGCGCGCGCTTCCCATCTGCGCGATTGAGCGGAGGAAACGGCGGCGGTAGCCGACCGAATCGCAAGTGGCGCAGCCGGCGCCGCCGCCCCTCCTCTCTCTACCTTCCCTGCTAGACAGACGCACAACAGTCGCATGTGTATGCTCGCCTTTTGTAGAAGCGCGCCGCCCGCCCTCCTCGGATGGTATATAGCGCGCGCAAAATTCGAATCACCCGCGCGCGCGCACGTCAAGATGGAGAAGAAGCGTCAACTCGTCGTCGTCGTCTGTCGCGTCGTCGGCGGCGAAGAATAATTGCACACGGGCCCCCTTTGTCCCTTTGTTCAATCAGCGCCCGATTTCGAATTTCTCCCTTCCGTTCTCCCCCGCCCGCGCGCCACTTGCAAAGGTCAAACATCGCCGCCGTAAGAGCCCCAACACGTGCACGAAAGGAGAGTGGACACGTGAGAAGGAGAGTTGGCCACGCCAAAAATCCTCTCTCTTTCGGACCGTTTCTTCCGTCGTCCGGTCCGTCCGTCCCTTCTCCCTTCCGTCCCTTCCCTAATCCCCCACTCAATCACGCAGCAGAAACTCTCTTATCTTTCCTCTTCTTCCTCTATTCTCCTCTTCAAGTGGACAGGCGGCCGCGCCGACCATAACTTGCTGCGCCCTGCCGTTCGGCCGCGCCTAATGGCTCCAGAAAGAAAGCGCGGCCAGAAAGAGCCAGCGGAGGAGAAGGTACGTGGCGTTGCTGTTTGCCAGCGGTCACTCCTATTGCACAGTGGGGGGGGGGGGGGGGCAGCGATGTGGACTAGACCCCCTCCTAAGAGAAGGGGTAGCGCGTAACGCGACGGGCTTGCTTGCGCGCTAGCCGCAAGGGGCGTCCCCGCGCGGGGGAGCCACGCCAGAAGTTGTTTTCGACCTGTCCACGTCCACCAACGCCGCTCTGCCTCACCGCATTACCCCCCCCCCCCCCCTCCCGTCGTCTTTGTCTTAGGGGCCGCTATAAAAGCGCTAGGTCGAAAACAATCTTGCGTCACTCGGTCCCTTTCCCTATTTTGAATCCATTCCTTCTCTGTCCTCATAACGCCCAGTTGGCGCCCGAATTCGAATTCAAAATGTCTCCTACCCAAAGCGAGCGCTACGAATCGTGGCTGTGTTCCTCGGTGGATGCGAGTTGTGTCATCACCGGGTGCACATTCACCATTCGTGGTGTTCCTCGATGTGCGATCGAATCCCCCAATGCTCAATTCGTCTACCCTTTCCCCTTTGCAGAGCGACTTTCTGCCCTGACGACGGCTTGGCTCGCTGGGATGGCCGCTGATATAGCGAAGCATCGCCCCTCGTTTGCCTTATATCACAGCCAATCCTGGCCAGCCAAGCGTCTGACCTACACGGAAGACTGAAGAAATCGGCGTGTCTATCCGCTCTGGGTGTGCTTCCTGGTCCATGTTGGATCGCTGTCGCGCGACAGCGCCGAGTTTCATGACTAGAAACACACTCAGTCCGGTGACACAGCCCCTGCTCCAAGACAAACGGCAACGGGCGACGAAGGCGTCTCGGCGCGTCGCGCCGGCTTGGCCGCTGATACACAGCCAGTCTGCCGACTCGGTGTCGCAGCAACGTTGTATCACAGTCAATCTGGCGTGATGAGCTGAGTCAACTTTTCCTCTGGGACAAACATCATTGCA
Organism: Linhomoeus sp. GSCO2_2; assembly: GCA_030248115.1. NCBI lineage: Eukaryota > Metazoa > Nematoda > Chromadorea > Monhysterida > Linhomoeidae > Linhomoeus > Linhomoeus sp. GSCO2_2. The sequence goes on from JASAMZ010011751.1 coordinate 45,799, forward strand.
AACGCAGCAGATTGTTTGGGTCAGGAACGGCCTGTGTGATGCAGCACAACCTTGGAAATGGGGCGGACATCACAGCCCTCCTGGCCTAGATCATCGCTGCATACGCTACATTATCGTACGTTACTGTAGGTCACTTCACGGTGAAGAAGTTCGTGTCACGGAGGTGTGGCAAGCTATTTTCCTGCTTGTCGTCGGTTCGTCCTTTTCGTGTGGCGCTCTTCGGTTGCTCCTGTCTGCCGGTAGCACTCGTTGAAGCACTTGGTATTCGCGGTAGAGAATCGCGCTTTACGCTACTTCCCTTAGTTTTGGGTCTTCCAATGCCGTTCGCAGTGCTGGAGGCGAAACTGCAATGCGACGTGTACGTGACTACAGAATCACTCGGCCAGCTTGCATACTGTAGCAACGTCGCTATACATTATACCATTCTCGGGGGATACGTGGTAAGCATATTTGCGGCATGACTGTCGCGACGATTGTTCGTTTGGTAGCAGCTAGTGTGCTCAGATCTGTTACCTTTGCTGGTGTAGAGGATTCAACAGTTGCAGCTCTCGTCTGCGCGCTCGCTCGAGACGCAGTTCCCGTCGCATCTGTTCTCGCTTAGTCTGCTTCCAGGCGTCGAAGGCCTCCCTGGCGTCCTCGCTGCTGCGCCGGTTGTCGACGGCGACCTTCGCCTCGGCCTCCTTCGACAGCTGAACCAGAAGGCGCGCGCCGGAATGGTCATTGCACTCGCAAGTTTTGCATGCCATGCGCCCAAGCCACACCGTGCCCAACCAAACCTACTCCGCATCCGCTTCAGATGCATCCCGACCGTAATCCTGTTCGCACAAGCAACTATAGTGCTTTGCGAGACGGCATTCCTCACACGCATACATAATCATCAAAACACTGCCAATGCAGATTGTCTAGTGAGAGAATACCGTAATCGTGCATATACATACCTGTTGAGAAATGCTCGACTTCATTGGCCGCGCCGAGCGCTTGCGATCCAGCCAGCACTGAAAGGCGGCCTGACTCTCTTCGATTCGCCTCTCTCGCTCCTCCTTCTTGGCCGCTTCGGCTTCCGCCTGAATGAGGAACAGAGAATGAGGAGTGTAGACCGACGAACACAATACAGTGGCACCACTGTTATATACGTTGTCACCTCTCGATTGGTCGTGGAGCTTCGCGCCCTTCTCCTGTCCAGTTTCTTGCGTTCCAGCCAAGCTCTGAAGGCAGCTTCGGCCTCGTCCCTTCGCGATTCCTTCTCGCGAAGGAGCCTCTCCCGTTCCTGGTCGGATTTCTCTGGTGCAGCGGTCGAATCTCGGCCAGGCGCCGTTCTACGGCGCGGATGAGCTGCCAGGTGCCCAAAGATCGCGTGGATGTCGACCTAAAATGGCCAGTAGTGTGTAGGTTAGGGTAGCGGTACTAATTAGGTTAGGGGATAAATATTTGCAGCTTTTAAATGGCACGTCCAGCTTTTAATTGGCATCTTGCGCTTTTAATTTCTGGCGGCCGCGAAACGTAGCGGTGCGCTTTTAATTTGGCCGGAAGCGCTTTTAAAATGGCAGAATGCGCTTTTAAATGGCAATTGGCGCTTTTAATTCCGTGGAAGCTGCGGAGCCGTGCCGCTGGTCAACCAAAAGGCAGACGGTGGGGATAAAAGCAAGCGCACTGAATGAATGATTTTCTCGTTGCATTCTGTGTGCATTCACGTAACTTGGATGTCCAACATTCGCATTGCTTGATTGAACACATTGCTATCCCTTGACAACGTATATTCGTTTGAATTCAGGCTATGCTTAGGCTCGCCCTGCGCCCACAGTCCACAAGAGTCAGTTGGCGTCGCAGTCTGGTGGGTCGAAGCTTAGGCTTAACGCGACCGGTGACCGACTTCAGGGCGCGCGGAGCGCGCCCTGAAGTTGGTGGTCGCGCTAAGCCTCAGCTGAGACCCGCCAGGCGCGACGTCGACCGAGTTTTAGTGCAAACTGAAAGTGGAATAAACACTCCTCCATATAATTCACCTCCTGCTTAGGCCGGTTGAGCCCCTTCCCTGCTTTGCCCTGTCGCGCAAACAGCGATGCATGACCATTGCTGCGTGCCATGAATACGCTCCTCCACCGCGTCAAGTCCAGGGGAATACTGCCGGAGGAATTAAAAGCGCAACATGCCATTTAAAAGCGCGTTCTGCCATTTTAAAAGCGCCTCCTGCCATTTCCGAAGAGCGGCAAGCAAAAGCTGTCGTGGCAAATTAAAAGCGCTAGTTGCCATTTAAAAGCGCTTCGTGACTTCATTAAAAGCGCAAAGCGATTTATTCAAAGCGCCCAAAATCCCCACCCATTAGGTTATTTACACTAATTACGGTATCGGCGTGTGACCGACGGTACCTTAACTTTGACCGGTGCCCTCGGAAGTCGCTCCGCATCGGCCGTAGTAGAGATGGGCTGAGCGCGCCTCTTGGGAGCACTGACCACTCGACGCTGAGCGATTACGGGCCGTCGAGGCAGCAGAGGAGCCGGCCTTTCCGACGGGGCCGTCGCCGGTTTCTTCGTCGTCGCACTGGAAGGCGGCGGCCTTTTGATCTTCGGCTTCTCCGCAGCGACCGTCTCGGCAGGCTTGACCTCAGCGGCGGGCGGCGGCTCCTCGTGCGGCTGAAGGGACGCGGTGAGTTGGTCGGCGTCGACCAGGACGAACTCGTCCGGCAGATTGCCCTCGCCCAGGGTCGACGTGTGAATCACGTGCTCCATGTGGCTGTCGCTCAGCGAGAACTTGCTGTCCTCCCTCTTGACTTCGATGTCTTCTCCCTGTTCGTCACCGCCTTCTGCGTGATTCAGCTCTCCCAGGGCGATGTCGGCGTCCTCCTCGACCGCTTCCAGCAGCAGCTGGTCGACCTTGTTTTCGTCGCTGTCTTTGCTCTGTCCGCTGCGCGCCGACTCCGCCCCCTCTTGATCCTCCTCTGCTTCGTCTTCTTCTTTTGCCTCTTCTGAATGCTGTTCGTTGTCGTCTACATGTGTCACAGTCTCCGACTGCCGGTCACTGGCAGCGCTTTCGTCGTCAGCTTTGCTGGCGCCGGCGTCGGCCGATCCGGCGGCGCTTCCTTCGTCGCTTCTCGGCGTCTCTTGTTCTCCAGAAGTTGGTTCGCTCTCGTCACGTTCACTTGCTTGGACACTAGCCGCCTTCTCTTCTTCCTCCTGGGATCCTGGTGGTTGATCTTCGGAGGACCGTTGCTCATGTTCTTCGTCTACGTCTTCAACCTCCCCTTTGTCTTCGTGTTTGGTGTCGCTAGCTTCGTCTTCGGCGTATTCGGCTGCGAATTCTTCGCTTCCGGAGCCCTTCGCTTCGTCGTTCTCTAGTCGTTCTGCCTGTTCATCACCAGCTGCCTCGCCGTTCTCTTGCCCGTCACTTTTCCCTTCATCGTCGTCGTCAGTCGCGCCTTTGTCGCGTTCGTCTTCCTTCTCACTTTGTCCTTCCTCGACGTGGTGCTCAGTTGCTCCGACTTCTTCTTCCTCGCCGCTTTGCTCGAAGTGTTTCCCCACGGAGCTGTCTTCCGAGCGTGTGGCCGATTGGCTTCCTTCTCCATTAGCTTCTCGCCCTTCATCGGCGTTCGTGGCTTCTTGGTCGGTTGGTTCTTCTTCTCCGCTTTCTTCGCTTTCCTGGTCCTCCCCATGATTCTCGTCTGTGCCTCCATTCACGACGGGCTTGTCCTCGGCGTCTGCTGTAGCTGGGCGGGAGCCGGCAGTGCCGGGCCTCTCGTCATGTTCGGTAGACGAACGGGCGCTGTCATCTCCAGGTTCGGTCGATTCCTCGGCCTCCTCGGCTTGGCCTTCGTCGGCTGCTGCAGAACCCGACCTGCTCTCTTCGCCATCTTGATCGTGGCCGTTCTGCGAGCGCGAGTCGAGTCCTACAAGTGAAGACATGAATGTAGGTACATACGGGCATGTATGTGAATAAACACAGTATACGTCAAAGATTAATTCACAACCTTGTTAGGCTACTCAAAATCCCGTTGTTTATGTATCCTTCCTATGTATTGTACCTTCCTGTTCCTGTTTCAGGTCGGCAGCCGGAGCGGTGCTCTCATGGGCGTCTTTGTCGGGATCCTCCATGGCGGGTGCGATGGCGCTCAGGTCGACTTCCTCGTCGTCCGAGTCCAAATTCTCCTGAGTGGCGAGGTCTTGGGCGGCCGAGTCGCTGTCGGCCGACGACGAGGAGCCGGCGGTGCTGCCGACGCTATCGCTGCTGCTCGTAGGCGCGCTACTCGTGGAGTTGGCCTCCTCTTCTTCCTCGCCCTCGGGGGAGACGATTAGGTCGACGACGTGCGGCTCGCGGAAGCTGACGCGACTGGCGCGCTGGCGGCCCTCGGCGGCCGAGGGGCTCAGGGGGCTGACGACCAGCAGCCGGCGGTTGGCCTCCTGCCGGCGCTGGCGCAGGCGGGCGAGTCGGCTCGCCTCCTCTTCCAAGGACGCGCCTGCGGCTGCCGGCTCGAAGGAGCCTCCGCCTTCTTCGTCGTCCTCGTCCTCGTCACCTGTAATGGGGCTGCCGACTTGGAAGGCGGTCGTCGCTTCTTCGCGAGTCGACGACACTGTCGACGGTGCCGAATCAAAGGGGGAGGACGGCGAGGGGCCGGCGGAGCTCGGTGACGCTATCTTGGCGCGTTTCGAGTTCAGAGGGCAAAACGGCCGAGGAGGGGACAAGTGGGGTGGCGGCGCTCTTCATAGAAAATGTCTTCGGCTTCGTTCGAGTGAGTGGAACAAGGGGGGAGGCAAAGAAAGGGGCCCAGAGGGACGGGCTGGAGACGAGATTGCGACAGTCGACGAGGGGGAAGGGACGCCAGCCGGGGAGCGCCCTAATGAGCAATTGCGCGCCGCTTGTAGCTCGGCCCCTCTGCCAAGTGGTCGACGAGGAAGGCAATTCGGCCGCCGCCGCTTCTATATGCGTCCTCTATTCTCCGCCGCGGCTCGGCGCAGCAGTCACACACGTAGAAGAATAGACACGGGACTGTTGTTAGCTGCGCAACTATGTGCTACATAGCCAGGAGATGTGCAATGGTGTAACTGCCATGGCTACCGTGCACTAACGAATAGGTGAGCCGGAGGGCTACCCGTGAGGTCTTAGGCGCGCACTATTTACTGAAGTTAGCGAGAACCTTCGAGCCACGGATTGTCTCAGCTTGACAAGGACAGCCCAACAGGTACACGCCGTTCTGTACGTACAGACGCAATCATACAATGTGTGTGTATCAGTAAACCAAGGCGATGACGGATATTGTTGTGCGCGTACATACGCGTACATACAAGTATATATGTGTACGCTCGTATACAGTATGCAGGTATGTACATACTCCATGGACCCCATGTACCGATGTAGTATGTAATGTACGTGGTACGATTGTCAGAGATCAGCGAAAAGTCCAGAAAGCGCCCGAGGAAGAGTGAGACAACTAACTACACTTGCTAGGTAGGAGAAGTCAGGCTTCGGCGTCGCGAGTATGAATGGAAGCAGCAGGAGACATGTAAGCAAACAACTCCCGTCGCCCGCTCATCCCTCGAGAGTTTGAGAGCGGCTTTTGGCCAACTCGCCTAATGGACCGCAATCCCCAAGGAAGAGTGGAAGAAGAGCAAAGACTGCCTTCGGCGGATCACTGTCACTCTTATTGGAGGCGGCGTCAGCCCAACACAGATGGAGACGCTCTCACAACAGCAACGGAAGCAACAAACGAACGTTCGAGTTGAACCACTAGCTTCAAATTGGTTGGGCGCTTCCGTTTTTAGCGGCGAAACGGCCGAACTGCGCCAATCAGCGGAAATGGGCTCCGCGCCTCCATTTGTTGTCCCGCCGAGGCGGAGCGGATGGGTCGCGCGGCGCTTGATAAGGGCGAAGTGCATGTGTATGATACAGATGTGTGTTGGCGCGCAAAGGCCGAGTAGGCGACGGATTTGATCGACAGGCCCTTGATTGAATAACTCCTTAGATTGGTTGGGAAAGGCACAAGCAAAGCAGGTGAATGTCACCGACCGTGCCTAGCAGCCTAGGATAATCATTAGCAGCTTTGGCCGCCGCGGCGCGCCATTAATAATACGGCTCAGAACTAGAACGACAAGACGACTCACTCGCTCTGAAGACCGCGACGGAGACGTCGCCGTATCTCTGAAGGAACAGGGTGACCGGCGGAGTCGTCGACCCGCCGAAGAAGTTTCCCGAAGGCACGAACAGCTTGTGCGGCCGGGGAAAGCTGGGCGGTGAGGCCAGCAGCGGCGACGGCTGGCAGTCCGGCTCGATCGGGTCGTCGGCGTCGTCGTCACCGTTCGCTCGGCCGCCGAACTCTTTGTCGGCGCGGTTGTTGTTGTTGTTGTTGTTGAGAAGGTCCTCGTTCATGGCGAATCGTGACTGGTGGAGTTGCTTGTGTTTTAGAAAGGAACACACACACAAGAAACGAACAACAGCAGGGGATTCGTCAGCTGCCTTGGGACAGGAATCCCTAAGACCGGCGACCTCGGTGGAGTCTGGCGCTAATGGAGAAAGCCACTTCAGTTCTCCTCCAAAAGGGGAAGCAGCGTCGCGGGCGCTGCTCGAAACTAAAGAAATCTCCGAGGGGGCGGACGCGCATAAAATTTCACAGCCGACCGATTTCTGTTAGAACCGCTGTCGCTCCGCTCCCGTCGCTTTCCGGACCACAAATTCGAGCCGAGCTCCGTTCAGCGGCACTACCCGCCCCGTGACTCACATAAATCAGCTGGGACGGCCGTGGTCTTTCTATAAAGCAAAGAGCGACCAACCCTAAGCTCGGGAGATGTCACAACCGTACCATGGCGGGGCCGAAAAATGCGGTCGGCGGCGGCAACCGGCCGCAATTTGGCGCCTACAGACCAGAGCGAGTCAGTCCCCAATGGAATAAACGTCGGCCCTCTCAAAACGGCCCCCAATGAACACTAGTAGCTTCGACCGCTGGACGGAAGGGATAGAGTGGGAGATGATGAACGAGCAGCGGTCGGCGGCCACTTTGGGCAGAAAATCTTCCCTGCCTACGGCGGCCGTCTTGGTCCAATCAAGCGGAACGTCGGTCACTTCATTTTGGCCACGCCGCTGCGACGTTCCGCAGATCGATTCGCCATTTGTCATCTGTCGCCGGTGTTGTAGGTTGTATTGACGCCTGGGTGCGTTGACGCCGCGTCAACACACCCCGGGATAAATTGACGCGCGTCAATCTACCCGACCTTATTCTGAGTTGCGTTGACGCCTGCCCTTATTCAACTAGGCGTGTTGAAAGCACTCTAACTTCTGCCTTTGCCTCGTTCCCGCGATAAGCTCGGGTACGTTGACGCGCGTCAATTTACCAGGCGGGAAAAGTTGACGCGGCGTCAATTTATCCCAGAGTCAATTCAACCTACAGCACCGGACAACGAAGGATATGGACCTGGCGTGTTGTGGCTGTTGCATCGCCGACACAGAACAGAAACGCGCATGCAGGACAGCCGAGTGTAGGTACAAACTAGCTTCTGCTGTTTGTTTCATGAAGATCGCTTCTCGTGCGTAACTTCTCACACGACGGATATCTGGCTGGATAGGTGGCCAATGTGCTACACTTCAGTCGCGTTTACATACCTGGTTGCGCTCAACCCATTTGTTCGGCCGGGGAATACTGTACGGTCATATGTGACGACTAGCCTGCCGGTTGATTCGAGCACAATGGAACTGTCCGTTTGCTTATTCGCCACTTAGGGAGTGTTACTCATGCGAAATGAATAACAGTACAAGGCACAGACCCTTACCAATGAAGAGGTTTGACTATTCAAATGGTCTTCGTTTCGAGACCTTCTTATACCATCGACTTGCTTTGCTGTCACTGTCGCTTATTGGATGTACTGGCGCAAATCATCAAATCTTCGCTCATAAGGTACGGTAAATTACGGTATGTCGAAGCGCCAATTCAAAACCCACGTAAGTAGCACGCTTGCGACTTTCGACGTAGCGTTTTGGTTGGTGTGCCGCGACCTTCGTTTTGTAAAGAGAGGCCGTCCGCCCTACCCGTGGCTGTAAATCTGTTTCGGTAGAAGAAGAGACGCAGAGCTAAGCTAAGATGTCCTCGTCTAGAATGCTGGGCGCTTGAATGCCGAAATTCAAATTTGAATGCAACTTCTACCGTACTCTTCTCAAACTATGTTGTAACTTAAATTTGCGCGCGCATTCAAACTTCTGAATTGAAGGAAATGCGGTGTGGAAAGACGGCGTGGTAAAGTAAGCATTTGCGCATGAATTTTCAATTCTTCCCGTCCAAAATGGTAAGGCGAGTCTGCGATTGGCGCAGCCCCAAATCTTAGCTGCCGGCTACTGGTCGAATCGAAGCGAAATGGCGCATTTTGGGCTCAATTCGGCCTGGTCTACAGGATTTCGGTGGAGTTCTGCCGCGCCGGCCGGTCCTTGTAAGTGGAGGGAATATGCGTATTCTGAAACTCGCGCGCCGGCGGAATCTGTGGAGAATCTTTGGGCGGAAATCGGCCTTATTTCTCATGATAAGTGAGTGGCGGTCTGCTTTCTCCCGTTCTGGTCGGAGTGCTTCACTGCAGGTTCTCCTGCACGTTTCCCTTGTTTTGTGTTGTGTGTTTGCGTTTGCGTCGTTAGCCACACACCTTCCGTCTGTTTCTGGCAAATTCCCGAATTGACAATTTGGATGGACGAATGACGACGCAAGAAGTCTTGTCTTGTCTTCAGAACTTCCGGGGCCTTCTTCCCGACGGCCGTCTGTCCAAATGCTGCGTGGTGGTGGACGAGGTCGACCTTCAGCTCCTTCTCGTGGCCTCTGCCGTGGAGGAATCCGAAAGCGACACCGACGACAGCACTCTGGAGCGCGAGTGCGACGACGACGACGACGCTTCCGAATCGGCCGCTCGCGCCCGCTCCGGCACGCTTGCCGTGGTCGCGCTGCCTTTTACGTGAGTTAGTGCGGCCTTATGACGGGTGCGTCCCCGTCTGCCGCAACTGATCGATTGTGTTATTTGGCCAGTTCGATGACTTGATTGACTCCATCGTGACACTCGTCCAGGTTCGACTCGCGCGGGCGCGTCGTGGTGCACGCCCGCAAGTGCCGCTCCTTCTCTGAGACATTCTCTGGCGAGTTTGTTGATCTCGGCGCCCTTCCAAAGAAACTGTTCGTCTTGCCAGGAACGGGTGAGCCTATGACTTTGCGATTGCGTTCACTTTGCTAATTTTGGCGCTGACGCGCAGTGAAATTGGCCGATTCTTCTTTGCCAACTCATATCTCAAGAACGGCACCACCAATCAACACAAAATTTTGCACATATTTAAGTTAGGATATCTTCTATTAGCACTCCAAAAATTGTTTCATTCGCTCAGATATGAAGTGAGATATTAGCCGACAAACACCGTAGGTTTAGCGTGACTCACTCTGTACAACATATCAAAAGATAGTATATACCATTATATGCAACTTTTTCGAGTTCTACCTTGCCTAATGCATTTTTCAGTACTTTGAAAAAGTAAATTTTTGAATTTCCCGCCAACGGGGTCCCGCAGCGTGACCCCATATGTCGTGCAGGTTGCCCACCCACTAGGCCTACCCAACGCAAAAGACCGTTTGGAAATCGGCCGCTTCACGCGCGAACGCCATCCGGTCCAAATTACTGCGTTTCGCGCACAAACGCTATATACTCCACACTTTTTTGTGGAGTATAAAAATTTTCCTTAACTAGAACCCCCCCCCCCCCCCTGGCCTCCAGATGGCCTACACCTATAGCTGTAGACGCTCTCAGTAGCGTACACTAGGTCGTGTTAGTAAGCCTGTGCGTGTGTGCGAAGCTATTGAACTCAGGGGCGTAGCCAGGATTGACAGCTGGGAGGGGCAAAAAAATTTTAGGGGGAACAAAAATTATTTTGCTGTATTAGTGCTAATTTCCATATATTTGGCACCTCAGGCGAAAATTTCGATATATTTGGTCTTGAAGGCAAAATTTCCAGTATTTACAGCGTTGCAGGCAAAAAATTTCACCATTTATAGCGCCGCAAGCAAAAATTATTGCAACGCAGGCGAAAATTTGTACTATATTTAGCGCCGCAGGCAACATTTTCTACTATTTGTAGCGCCGCAGGCGAAAATTTTTACTACCTATTTATAGCGCCCCAGGCAAAGATTTGTTCTACTGGCCGGCATCTGGGGGGGCATTTGCCCCCCCCCCCCTGTCTGTGGCGTGGCTACGCCACTGATTGTACTTGCACTGCGGGTGCTACCCCTTCTCTCGTCGTTGTAGACCAGCTTCTGGCGCTGACTAGCACCGTTCAGTGCGAGTTGGCGATGTTCTCCTTCACGATCGACTGGCAGAAGCGCAAGGTCGTTTACGACGACAGTCACATGATTGTGCTGAAATTCGGGAGCCTAAACGGAGACAACGAAGAAGGATTCGATTGCCGCTTCTATCACTACGGTTAGCTAGACCGATTAGCGGCTTTACACGGATCCTGCCTGCGGTAAGGAGACGCCGACTGCGCGTTTGTAGAGAAGGACTCGAAGGTCGGTCTGCTGGTCTGCGGTAAGGCCAGACTGGTCATGGTCGACCTGCCGTGGAAGGAGTCGGAGAAGCGGTTCGATGCCGATGGGATCATTCAAACCAAGTTCGACAAAGCTACCCTCGCCGCGGACGCCTCTCTGCAGGTGACGCGCGCGGTTCGTTCAGCCGGACGTCCCCTGACTTCCACGCGATTCTTTAGGTGCAGGTGGGCGACGCCAAGCTTCTGGCCGGCAGCCGATTTCTTTGTATTTACCGCCGCGTCTTCGCCCTCTTCGCCTGCTGCCCCTTCCTGCTGGTCGTGGTGCGCCCCTTCGAAAAGAGCCGTCGCCGCTCCTTCCTCCTCGAGTGCTGCTCTGGATGCGGGCCGTCGTCGAAGCAGAAGGGCGGCGCCGCCGGCTGCTGCCTTCCAGCGGGCTGTGACATCGCGGCGTCGTCAGGGGAAACCCTCTACCTGATGGAGCGTCAGACGGGTAGCGGGAAGCGGCCGCGCGACCTCGTCTCCTATCACGTCGTCGAGTGCAACCTGAAGCTCATTGGGGTGAGTCCAAGTATCTAAGCTGGATCCAAGCGGTGAAGAATCGGTGCACGAGTTCCTTCCTCCGCGCAGGCGAAGCTGAAGCCGCTGGTGGAAAAGAAGTGCGCCCACTGCGGATTCTCGCAAGACGAAGGGCAGCCTCCCTTCCGCGTCTGCCGGCGGTGCCAGGAGCAGGAGCTCCACCATCGCTGGTGGGAGAACGGCTCCTACTTCTGCGGCCTCGAGTGCTTCAACGCCGCCTGGCCCCAGCACAAGCTTCTCCTTCACTCGGACGGAGTCTGACGACGACGCCCAGCCTGCTTCCCCAGTGTAGGTAGTGTAACTATTGGTTTGCTCACTGCTCAGCGCTGCTCACTTCCCCTCATTTCGGTTGTGGTGTTTTAGAGCTTCGTTTCCTTCTTTCTTTGGTCCCAGACGGTTCGAACTCATTGCACAGTACGCTTGGTTTGTTTCTCTTCTTACCACTAGTCTCCACCGGTGCTCTTTGTATTTGTCCGTCTGAGTTTGCTGTGTTTCGTACCAAGCGAAATGTACCCCCGTAGTAGACACCTCACCACTGTCGCTTGAAGATCCACACTGCCTGTTGTCATGATTGTCTTTTCCTTTCGTTGATCCAGGAGGATTTCGTTTTGGGCTAGAGGATCATAGCACATTCTGAATGGCACTAGCCCAAACTTCGAATGTGTCGAATATCAAACGCAGCCTGTATGTATGTAGCCCAACTTGAGCATACAACCACCCAGATCGGATAACTGTTTGTGACTTGAGTCGGAATTAAGTGTTTTGGTCAATCTAGAGCGCTGCTGCAAAGAGCCGACGCCGAACTCGAGAGGACACGCAGAATGACAGTTGTCACCAACGCTCATGGCTGAACTGAGTTGTAGAACATTTCGTCACGATAGCCGTTGGTTGCCCTTCGCTCGGTGATGTAATAGAACGCATGGGGACGAGATGACTGGAGGGGATTTACTTGTCCTTGCTCCTCTTGCTTCCACCCGATTTGAAGGCATCGATGGCGTTCTCGAGCTTGGCCGCCTCCTTCTCGCGCTGAATGAAGGCACAAAGGAAATGTGGCGACCGCTTGCAGTGTGTGTGTCGGCCGTGCGCTAGTCATGTGTCAAAAGAAGGCGCCAAGCTGGTCGGCGTCTGTCGTCTCACGCTTCTGATCTCCTCGTTGAGCTTCCTGTCCAGGACATTCTTGACGGTGGTGACGGACTCGGCCAGCTTCTTGATGGCGATCTTGCACTCGTCCACGTCGCGCTGCAGCTGCGGCTGCAACAGTGTCGTTGACAGAGCGAGTGGAGAAGCGAAGTCGGATGATTGAAGGGACAGATGGCATGTCGGCCATTTATACGCTATAGACGCGACTGTACATTGGAAACGGCCGCTCCGCCGGCGGCGCCTCCGACCACGTCCTTCGCAGGCCGATTGCGGATTTTGCTCACGGCCTCCTGCAGCTCCTTGACTGCCAGAAATCTAAACAGCAAATGCTAGAGTCTACTTAAATATGTACATACATACTACACCTATGTACATACCATTTTTTCTTCCTGCGTAAAGCCTACCCCAACTACCGTTCTTCCTCCTCCTTGTCGATCCTATCGTGCAGCTGCTTCTTGAAGTTGTCCAACTTTTGCGACAGCTCGTTGAGGTCTTGGGGAATCTGCCGTTCGACCTTGTCCTTGATCCGCTCGTGCGCCTTTTCCAGGTCCTCTTGCAGCGAGTCCAGCTTCTTCAGCTGCTTCTTCAGGTCGCCGGCAGCGGCCGAGGCTGAAACGAAGGCAGTGGCGTGCTCACGTACACACACAGTTACCTACGTTTCTACCCCTTGTGCTCACCCGTCATGTCGTCAACCTTGCCGACCAGCTCCCTTCGGTCGCGGTTGAGTCCTCCCTCGATGCGTTGCATCTTCTCCTCGATCTTCAGCAGGCCCTCCATGCTCAGCTTCTGCTTGTCGGCCGCGATCGCCTCCATCTCGCGACGCAGCTGTAAGTAAGAGCGCTTGAGTTAACAGTCAGCGGTATTCGGAAGAGAGCAATCTTAGTAGAGTAGTTAGCAGGACCAACCGCTTCCACGTCCAGCGAAGGCGCCTTGGCGTTGCGCCCGGCCTTGACTTCTTCGATAGAATTGTTCAGACCGCTCAGATAGGCGGCCAGCTTATCCTCCACATCGCTCAGCTTCGCCAACAGCCCCTTCTCGTGCAGCTTTCTAGAATTGGAAAGTAGGTACGGCAACCGAAGGAGCATAGTGCAACTAACAGTATATAATTCGCTACCGTACCTCGACTGTATCTCGGCCGACATGATCTTGTCCATCTTCTTGTTGCCCTGCTGCAAGTGCTGCTCCAAGACGGCTAGCGTCTCGCTCACCTTCTGGAAGCGCTCTTTGTACTTCTGCTTGTCGCCCTGCAAACGAAAGTGCCTTCTTCTCAATACTCCGAACTCAAAGCCGCTTCAAGTGTTCCTGTAACCTGTTGGAGCCCTTTCAACTCGTCGAGCTCCTTTCGGTAGCTGTTCCAGCGCTCGTCCAGGAACTGCCTGACGTCCTTCTCGTAGGCCAGGCGCGCCTCCAGCTCGGTCTTGATCGCCTGCAGAGGTGTCTTTGCAGTCGCTTGAGACCTACTGTATGTTGGCGTCCTCTTCTATCACCGAACCTTCTCGAGCACGAGGTACTTCTGCTGGTTCTCGTCGCGGATTCGCTGCTCCTTGTCCGCCATGTTTCTCGTGACCTCGTCTGAAATGTGCACTGTTTCGTCTACACTCTGTGTTACTTTTCCGACCGAAAGAGCCAAGGTTCCTACCAGTAATCAGCTGGATCTTGTCGTTGAGTCGTCGCGTCTCCTCGGACATCTTCTGGTTGCCGATATCGCCCTGGCGAGCCAGGCTGCTGAGGATCTCGTTCTTACCCGCGTCCTGGCGCTGGATGTACTCTTGCAGGCGGGCGATGCTGCAGAGGTTACGGCAGCGGTGTTGGGTAGCGCTCGACAGGAGAACAAGTTCCACAGAATGCGCACTTCTCCGCCTGTCCCTGGTCGACGCGCCTTCGCTCGTTGACCTCGCCGTCTAGCATCTGGCGCATGTTCATCAGCTCGCCGTGCAGGTCGCGCATCCTCCCGTCCAGCTGCTGGACGCTGCTCGACTTCTGAACGTCCAATCCTTCCATACTATGATGTTTACTACGCATGTACATAGCGCACAT
>JASAMZ010011753.1:0-18784 GCA_030248115.1 Linhomoeus sp. GSCO2_2
ACAAGCTTTGTCTAAAAACTGTGGCACCACGTTGGCATCAGTGTAAACTTGAGAGCGTGTGCGCGATAATGTGCACTGGACAGTGAAGTGCCGCTAGACATTTAGTCGACAATTTGGTGGGGTTTCGCCGCAATTGGTCTTTGTTCGTGGTACCTGATCCACATATGGATCAGAAGGTTCGCCGCAGGCACACTTTGCGCTTATAATTGTGGCAACTGATCCATAAATGGATCAGAGAAATCGCCGCAGGCACACAGTGCAATAAAAGTGTCTAAATGAGACGACGCCCTATTGAAAAGGGTATAAATGGGACGACGCCCTATTGAAAAGGATATAAATGGGACGACGCCCTATTCTTTTAGGCTTAGTGCACAAAGATATGTTAAAATTTAAGCTGCTTGAAATTGTCGAAATTTAGGAATTCTAAAAAAAATAAACCTAAATTCTTCAATTATAAAATCAGAAACTATTTGCCAAATACTTGACAGACTATGCCCAATGCATCAACGCAAAGACATTGTGAAATTTAAGCTGTTTAAAATTGTCATAATTTGATAATTTTGACAAAAACTTTGAAATATCCCTAAATTTGTTAATTGTAAAATCTGAAACTATTTGATAAATACTTGGCAGACCATGCTCGACACATCCGTGAAAAGAAAATTTAAAATTTAAGCTGTTTGAAATTGTCGAAATTTGTGGATTTTAACAAAAACCTTAAAAATATCCTAAATTTCGTTAATTATATTCGCTGAAACTATTTGCTAAATACTTGGCAGACTATGCTCGATACATCCGTGCAAAGAAACTTTGAAATTTAAGCTGTTTGAATTTGTGTATATTTGGCAATTTTGACAAAAACCTTGAAAATATCCCTAATTTTGTTAATTATAAAATCTGAAACTATTTGATAAATACTTGGCAGACTATGCTCGACACATCCGTAAAAAGAAATTTTTAAATTTAAACTGTTTGAAATTGTCGAAATTTGTGGATTTTAACAAAATCCTTAAAAATATCCTAAATTTCGTTAATTATATTCGCTGAAACTATTTGCTAAATACTTGGCAGACTATGCTCGATACATCCGTGCAAAGAAACTTTGAAATTTAAGCTGTTTGAATTTGTCAAAATTTGGGACTTTTGATAAAAACCTTGAAAATACCCTTAATTTTGTTAATTATAAAATCTGAAACTATTTGATAAATACTTGGCAGACTATGGTCGACACATCCGTGAAAAGAAATTTTGAAATTTAAGCTGTTTGAAATTGTCGAAATTTGTGGATTTTGACAAAATCCTCAAAAATATCCTAAATTTCGTTAATTATATTTGCTGAAACTATTTGCTAAATACTTGGCAGACTATGCTCGATACATCCGTGCAAAGAAGTTTTGAAATTTAAGCTGTTTGAATTTGTCGAAATTTGGGAATTTTGACAAAACCCTTGAAAATATCCCTAATTTCGTGAATTCCAAAATCCGAAACTATGTCACAAATTCATCGCGTCTTATGCCCTTTCCATTTCAGCAAAAACTTTCTCGATACGACCTGTAAATAAAAGTGTCATTTTTTACATTTTCATATTTTAATTGTAAATATCTCGAAATAGCGAAATTAGCAACAGAAACGGACATCGACACGTTACTCAGCGCATTCGACTCCATCGGGTGGCACTAACCGTCATGTCTAGTTTTGTGACACACACGGACGGACGGACGGACACACAGACCCACGAACAGACAATAGCGTCCGTATATATACTCGCCGCCCTGGGGGGCGGCGAAACAAGTCTCTTTTAAAAAGCGGAGTGGTTTTGAGCTTTGAATTTTTACTGAGATTGTAGCAAGGCCCTTTCCGGTTTCGTGCAGCGTCTTGGACTCTCCTCGCGACTACACTTTTTGGAGTGGTCTTGCTACGCAACATTGGTATCGCTCGGGTTTAATTCTTTACGCCAAGAAAATCATGTTTTCAAACTAAATTTTAAAAAAGACACTGGAATCTAGC
The DNA here is from genome assembly GCA_030248115.1 of Linhomoeus sp. GSCO2_2. Lineage (NCBI taxonomy): Eukaryota > Metazoa > Nematoda > Chromadorea > Monhysterida > Linhomoeidae > Linhomoeus > Linhomoeus sp. GSCO2_2. The sequence goes on from JASAMZ010011753.1 coordinate 2,008, forward strand.
GCAAAACTACAGGTTAATTGTGAGCACGATTTGATGTTGGCCTGCAGTGAGCTATTCAGCGATGTCAAGACCGCCGCTCTCCAACGCACGAGTGCCAAGATATAACAAACCAAAATCTGCAGTTTTCATCGCGTTTTGGTTACTGTAGCCCTCTCATTGACCTTTTGAAACTTTTTGTTGTCGGATTCTTGCTCAGGAGGTCGAGCGCTTCATTTTGATATGCGATTCGACTAGGTTCGATGAAGTTTTGACTTTTCGCGGACATTACTTCGGGATACTGTAGCGCGCAATTTTAAAACTTGTTATTATTTCGACGTCACAGTTCGCGAGAGTAGTCCGAGGGCTACCCGTCGATGTGTCGAACTCAACCCAGCGACGTCAGACAAGCGAGTTATTAAGCCCGAAGCAAGCGTGTCGTTTCCAGTTTTCGACGCGTTTTGGTTACTGTAGCTCTCTGTTTATACTTTTGAAACTTTTTGTTGTCGGATTCGTGCTCAGGAGCTCGAGCGCTTTACTTTGATATGCGATTTGACTAGCTTCGGTCAACTTTTGTCTTAAAATGGACCCCACTTTGGGATACTGTAGCGCGCGAGTTTAAAAACTTATTTCAGTTTTGAACACTCAGATGGCGAGAGGAGTCCGCAGGCTACTCGTCGATATCTCAAACTCCTTCCTACGACGTCAGGCGAGCGAGTTATTAAGCCCGAAGCGAGCGTGACCCACATACGCACGTACGTACGCACGCACGCACGCCGAGCTCTTGATAGGGTTCGCTCGGCTGAGGCCGAGCGAAAAAAGGGTAGAACTTTCCCATCGCCTACCGTGACGAGCGGAGAGGACAGAGGGGTAGCTCGCTTCCTCGAGAGTGCACTCGTCAGTTAGCCGATTCCCTCTGTTGCCTGCCGATATAGCCTGACGCTTCCACACTCCACACAACTAACGCAAAACCAATTCACTCATGACGGAATCGGACGGCTAACTCCACGCAAATCGGACGGACACAACGAAATCACTCATCATGCACTCGAACGGCTCCTGACTCCATGCAAATCGGACGGACAAAACGAAATCACTCATGACGCAATCGGACGGCTCCTAACTCCACGCAAATCGGACGGACAAAACGAATTCAAGCATGACGCAAACCAACAGATCCCAGAATGTATTTTGTGTGCGTCTGCTGTACATAAGTGTCGCGTGCGACTACTTCTACGCGCAAGTCTACACAACAACACAAGCACACATCGCACCACGCGCAAACTACCACACAATCGTCGCACAACTCAGCAAATAAAACATCCAAAAAAACAAAAAAAAAATCGCTGATTAAACGGTTGTCACATGTGTGCCCCACGCGTAACGTGACCGGTTTCTCACAGTGCAGTGTCCAGTGTACATAAGTGCCGCGTGCGATTACGCCAAATCGCCTTACGTACTGCGCAACGCGCTTCCCCTTAGGTAGGCGGCGCACCAGTGTTGCGGCGTCCCCGAACGCGTGCGCTGGGCAACGCACTTCCAAAATTAACAACCTATAATTTTCATCACTTGCCCACCACTAATATCAACCTAGCTTTCCTATACCATCCCATCTTTCGCTAACATTGAAGTGCGGCAGACGGCAACACTGGGGGTGCCCGTCGCGCAGTACCTTGCCTACATATGCTTGAACCAACTGAAGCGGTATAAAAACTACAACAGAAGCCCGGGCGGCGGCTGTCGAGCGAGGCGCGCAGCGCCGAGCGAGACGAAAAGCCTGGAGCGGGCGAGCGAAGCGAGCCCGCGCAGGGCTTTTCTCCGCGCGCGCCGAAGGCGCGCGCCTAGGCCGCTAGTTGCGTTGATATTCGACAGTTATAGGCACGTCCCTAGGTACCTAGGTGTGTACCGTACACTGTGCCTGGACAGCACAGCTTAGTAGTGCTTAGACAAATTGTTTATTATATGTTAAATTGCAATAAATTATAAATATAAATAAATTTCAGCTCAAATACTGGACCTCTCTCGACCTGAGACTCCAAGTGTGCACTAGGTTGGTTGGCACCACAATTGTCAACTGCACGAGCGAACTGCCGCGCAACATTGTAACTGTGGAGGCTACGAGAGATATAACTCCGCCAGGGGAGAATTTCGAGGTCGAGTTGTGCATATTTCGACTTGTGTAGGTTAGGATAAAGTAGTTTTAAATTGTGAGAATCGACAATAAACTTGGATGATTGTAGTTGCTTAACGTCAGGCTACGGTAAGTACGCGACGAGAAAGATACTGTACAATCTCATCGATAGCATCTCATGATTTCATAATTCCCCAGAATCGGTGAGTTATTGGAGACTTGAGAATTATTAAGATCTGTATACGGAAATAATAGTCGGTTTCGCAAGTTGTTCAAAAGTGGTTTAGAATTTTCGTACTGCGTTGGATAGCTGCATATGTACTTGTTCATCAATGAATTCATCTAGACCCATTCACATAACCATTCTCATTCAAACACGCTTTATGGCACATTATGACCTGATGTACAAAATTATGACGAATGACATGCACATAAATTTCAGATCCTAATCACCCTAACCAACGACCGGCAAGGTTTCGCCGTGGTAGACGACATCGCCTACGACTACGAGCCTTGCGACGGCCAGGCGCCTCTTCTACCGCAGACCACCGTAGAAGCGGAGACCTCTTCTGCGGGACTTCCCGCAGAAGAGACCACCCAAGGGAACCTCTTGCCTACGACGACCTTCGGGCAGCTGTTGCAGACCAGGCTGAGGGACGGCAGAAGAGGCAGACCCGTTAGAAGGGCCGAACTGCTCAACTGCGACTTTGAAAGCGTCGTTGGGTGCAGGTTGGCGGGTTTTGGAGTGATGTTTTTGTCTGAGATATTTTCGCCGCGCCTCAGCGCGGCGAGGTGTATATATACGGTTGACAATGTGTGTGTGTGTGTGTGTCTGTGTGTGTGTCTGTTAGTGATGGCAACTTTGAGAATTCTAAAACCGGGTAAGTAAAAGTAAGTAAAATCTGAAATTTGAAAACCGGGTAAGTACAAGTAAGTATACCCAGTTTTTCGAAAACCGGGTAAGTACTTGGACATAAAACCGGGTAAACCGGGTAAGTAAACTCAAGTAGAAATCTCGATTGCTGCACGTCAGAAGCTCAGAACGCCAAAATTATTGCGTTGCATTGACACCAATGTTCTTCCAGAAGTCATACAGCGCTTCGAATTCACCAGCGCAAATTTATGAGCCAAATTTGTAGTCCGTGAAATGAAGCAAAATAAGTCAAAGCAGCTATCGCGTTATAACGCCAACTAAAGTAGACGAGGTAGTATCGATACTACCCAATACACAGCTCCAAAAAGTAGTTAAGTGGCACACTATGTACGAAGATGACGACTTTATTTCATCAGTGAAACATTGAGCTATGAGCTTGTTGTTTGGTGGTGTAGATTCTCATCAAGAATTGGAGTCTTTCTTTATCAAAACTTCACATACTGTCAATTTTCTTAAGTTGATGATTTACGAGTGCGAAGTGAAGTTTATTCGACAAGAAATGTTGCACCTTTACTTTGCACACTCAACAGGTAAGGTAGCTTGAGCATATGTTGCAAAATTACAACTGTTTACCCGGTTTCTTACCCAAGTTTTAGTAGTGGGTAAGTAAACCAGGTACCCGGTTTTCGGCCTGAAACCAGGTAAGTAAATGCGGCCAAAAACCGGGTAAAAGTAAAACCGGGTACGCAAAACTAAACCGGGTAAGTACGAAGTAAGTATACCCGGTTTTCAGAAACCGGGTAAAACCGGGTAAGTACTTACCCATTTTTTCGCCGCGCCTCAGCGCGGCGAGGTGTATATATACGGTTGACAATGTCTGTGTGTGTGTCTGTGTGTGTGTCTGTGTGTGTTTCCGTCGCACCGAAGTAAAGTCATTGACATATGGGGTCAAGTAGAGTCGATGTCGCTGAGTGCGGATCCGATGTCCGTTTCTGTTGCTAATTTCGCATTTTCGAGATATTCGCAATTAAAATTCGAAAATGGCGAAAATCGACTTTTTCGTCTGATGCGCTAGCCGCGAAATTTCTTCAGAAATGGAAAGACCATGGACCGCGGATAAGTTGTAACACAAAAGAAATTTTTTGCAAATGTGGAATTTAATTGAAATACGCGATTATTTGTCAAAATTGCAAAAATTGACTAAAATACAACGTCATTTATTGACGAATGTGAATGCAGAAATGGTAAGGCCGTATGCCAATGAAAATTTGTGACATAGTTTTGCAGTTTTTAAAAATTGCAATTTCGAGATATTTTCAATCAAAATATGGAAATGTCGAAAATCGACTTTTTCACCTGATGATATAGCCGCGAAATTTCTTCAGAAATGGAAAGAGCATGGACCGCGGATAATTTGTAACACAAAAGAAATTTTTTGCAAATGTGGAATTTAATAGAAATACGTCATTATTTTTCAAAATTCCATAAATCAACAAAATAGAACGTCGTTTTTTTGACGAAGTTGAACGCAGAAATGGTAAGGCCGTATGCCAATAAGAATTTGTGACATAGTTTTACAGTTGTGATAAATTTCAATTTCGGTATATTTAGAATTAAAATTAAAAAAAATGTCAAAATCGAGATTTTCGTCTGATGGCCAGAACAGCAGTTTATTGATGAATGTGCACTCGGAAACAGAAATGCGTACGCTGATCACAGGAATTCGCTCGCACCAAACTTTTGGCAAGTTTTTTGTTGGATGTGACGTTTTCACACAGGTAGGAAACATCAGATAAACGGCGTCGTATCATGCCGATAACATATAGCGAACGCGGCGATATCACTGAGCTTCAGATCAGCTGTACAGACAACTGTATCGCGGGGATAGCTGCACTTGCCATTAAGGTACACATTCTCAAAACACTTTCTCCAGATGCGGCTAAAGATGTGTACAAAGTTCACTATACTGTTCACCAAAATTTGACAGACACAAAGTATAGGTTGAACTTTTTGCACACACAGCTTGTCCGAGTTGCCATCACTAGTGTCTGTGTGTGTGTGTGTGTGTGTGTTTCCGTCGCACCGAAGTAAAGTCATTGACATATGTGGTCAAGTAGAGTCGATGTCGCTGAGTACGGATCCGATGTCCGTTTCTGTTGCTAATTTCGCATTTTCGAGATATTCGCAATTGAAATTCGAAAATGTCGAAAATCGACTTTTTCGTCTGATGCGCTAGCCGCGAAATTTCTTCGGAAATGGAAGGAGCATGGACCGCGGATAATTTGTAACACAAAAGAAATTTTTTGCAAACGTGGAATTTAATAGAAATACGCGATTATTTGTCAAAATTGCAAAAATTGACTAAAATACAACGTCATTTATTGACGAATCTGAATGTAGAAATGGTAAGGCCGTATGCCAATAAGAATTTGTGACATAGTTTTACAGTTTTTAAAAATTGCAATTTCGAGATATTTTCAATCAAAATATGGAAATGTCGAAAATCGAATTTTTCACCTGATGATATAGCGGCGAAATTTCTTCAGAAATGGAACGAGTATAGACTGCGGATAATTTGCAACGCAAGAGAAATTTTTTGCAAATATGGAATTTAATAGAAATACGTGATTATTTTTCAAAATTCCATAAATCAACAAAACAGAACGTCGTGTTTTGACGAATTTGAACGCAGAAATGGTAAGGCCGTATGCCAATAAGAATTTATGACATAGTTTTACAGTTTTAATAAATTCCAATTTCGAGATATTTAGAATTAAAATTTAAAAAAAATGTCAAAATCGAGATTTTCTCCTGATGGCCAGAACAGCTGTTTATTGATGAATGTGCACTCGGAAACAGAAATGCGTACGCTGAACACAGGAATTCGCTCGCACCAATCTTTTGGCAAGTTTTTTTGTTGGATGTGACGTTTTCACACAGGTAGGAAACATCAGTTAAACGGCGTCGTATCATGCCGATAACATATAGCGAACGCGGCGATATCACTGAGCTTCAGATCAGCTGTACAGACAACCGTATCGTGGGGATAGCTGCACTTGGCATTAAGGTACACACTAGCGGCCTGGGCGCGCGCCTTCGGCGCGCGCGGAGAAAAGCCCTGCGCGGGCTCGCTTCGCTCGCCCGCTCCAGGCTTTTCGTCTCGCTCGGCGCTGCGCGCCTCGCTCGACAGCCGCCGCCTAACCTCTCATTTCCTTCACTGTGTGACAATATCTGCTAGGTTCGATTTCCGTGCTTGGAAGGAACTTTTGTTGATGCAAAAGTTATCATTTGCGGATTTTTTTTTGCAACGTGCTAAACTCTGTGAAGTTGCACACTTGCTACCCTATCATGATGTCATATTACCTTCCATGCACCACCTTCCATGCGGCCTCCACTGTCTATAGCGAAAATAAAAAATTTGAATTTTCTCACTTACAGTACGCCTACGCGCGTCGTGACCGGATGCGTGAAGTTGCACATTGTCAACCCTACACACCCAGGATACCAACCGCCTTGTCCGCCCTTCCAAGCAGGCTCCACTGTCTAGAGCAAAATTCAAAAATTTGAATTTTCTCACTTACAGTACACCGCAGCGCGTCGCGGCTGGGTGCGTGAAGTTGCACATTACCCACCTTACACACCCAGGATACCAACCGCCTTGCCCGCCCTTCCAAGCAGGCTCCACTGTCTAGAGCGAAATTCAAAAATTTGAATTTTCTCGCCTACCGTTGGCTTTCCCGCGTAACGGACCAGTTTTGGCTCGCCTCCGGGCCAGGCCCAAGGCAGCGCCCCATAGCTGGGATCGGTCCGCCGGGCCAGTCGGGCGGGCTGATTGGGGCCGACAGACAGACAGACAGACAGACAACCGGCGATTAAGGGGTAGAATTCTCAAGTCACTTTCTCCAGATGCGGCTAACGATGTGTACAAAGTTCACTATACTGTTCACCAAAATTTGACAGACACAAAGTATAGGTTGAACTTTTTACACACACAGCTTGTTTTATTCGCACTTTCGCAGTGAAATTGTTGAATGAAGAGATGGTTGACAATTGTAATTTGTGTGTAGTTCCTATGGATGGACGGATGAAGGTAGATTAAACAACATTGAATTCGTTGTGGTTGTAGTAGTTGTTTTCGGCTAGAAATTCAAAAGCGCTAGACTTGAGCAGAATATCGTGTTTTAAAAAGCGCTCTTTTGTAGACCTATAGTTAGTGTTGCCGTACCTCAATGCAAGAAAATAGTCCAACCATGCCTTGTGACAAATTCTCTCGTCTTCGTCAAGCAAACCGTAATTATTATTCCATTCTTTTTACACACATTCCTTCACAATTCTTCAACAGATGGGCCCCAGACGGCGGCGTCTGGTACCAGGTGGACGATACCGTATCCGGTCCTTTGTCCCTAGCCGCTTTGTCCACTTTGTCCCCAGCCACAATGACGAGCGACCACATTCTCTGTCAGAAGGGACAGGGATCGGTGAGTGTAATTATTGGGTTACTGCAGGTACACAATGAATATTGAGGAATGGGTACTGCAGGCACATATGTATGTACCGAGCGTGCTTGCTTAATACAGTACATTTCTGAGGAAAAGGCAAACAAATCCTGCGGAGTATGAAGTCGTAAACTATGTTTTGAAGGAATTTTTCATAATTTGGAAAGTGGCTTTTGTTAAAAAGAATGAAGCGTTGAATCGAGACTACGCAAGCACAATCCTAACAACGTGATCAACACAATAGAAAATAAACGAAAACGATTTCCAAATTGGAATTTGTAAATCTCGAATTGTAAATTGAATTGTTCAGGAATTATACGTGCGGACTTGCGTTCCTACATAGATACGTGTCCAGGTTACATACTTACCCGAGCCAGTCTATTGTGCTATCTTGTGAGCTAGAACAGCAAAATACACTTGTAGCTCCTCTAGGAGGGGCGCTTATTGGAGGGGGCGCTTATTCGAGGGGGAGGGTTTATTAACTCGACCCCTCAAGAGTGCCAAAATTACCCCATTAAACCCAGTCGATTTATAATTGTTTTTGTACATTTTCGTAGATTGTTGACTGAAACTGTTGAGGTTTTGATCAAAATACCTACAATTAGTCGTTGTGCTGTCATAGATAGCCCAATCTTGTGTTAGGAATGGTCACAGACCACATTTGATAGTGTTGTACCTACAAAAGGTGGGCGCTTATTGGAGGGGGCGCTTATTCGAGGGAGGGGGCGCTTATTGGAGGATTCACGGCACATTACAGCTGGAGTTCACCTGGCGTTCCAACGAGCAAGAGACGAGGGTCAAAGTGTGCGCCGTGACAAAGGCCGGCCGCCTGCCCAAACTCTGCAGCGACGGCATTGCCCCCGTTCAAAATGGCGCCCCTACAGTAACCCAAGTGGACTTCCCCGAGCCCATCCTGGAGCCGTTCGTGGTGGGTGGCGTTTTGAAAAGTTTTGTCTCGGAATCATGGTTGGCGCGGCAGCGCCAAACCATAATATGTTCCATCTCGGCCGCGCGCACCTTTTCCCATCATCACGATACTTGTTTCTCTGGCTCCGCTGATCGGAACTGGTTGAAATTTGGCACGCTAAAGGACTCCATTACGAATAGATTAAATTCCAAATTTGGTGAAAATCGGTGCAGTGTAGCGAAAGTTACAGGCGCAAAAAGGATCGCGGCGTGTTCTTGTCCCAACGGCGGGGGGTGAATTCTTCTCCGTCTTCTTCTTCTCCTCCAGATCACGCTCTAACGTCCATCAGCATCCCATCGAGTCCGCCTTCTATTGTTGCCCCACCCACGGTTGTGCGCGTGCCGTGCAGCATCTAAGCGCCCACCCCCCCCCCCCCCCCCCCCCCCCCCCCGCCGTTCAGGAGCCCCTGCATACGTGCCCCAAAATTATCCTACCTAGGTAGGTACTCGTTTTGTGCGTGCCTCAAGGTGTTCCCCCGCTTGTTCAGGAGCCCCTGCAAACGTGTCCCAAGATTGTCCTACTCATTTTGTACGTGCCTCAAAGTGCCCTCGCTCGTTCAGGAATCGTCAGCACCATTAAATTAAATTAAATATAGAACAGCAGCAGCAGAATTAAATTAAAATTAAATAAAGTTGGCATCAGCAAAACCGCCTCGACCCGTAGAATCCAACGGTGACCACGCCGACCCCCTCAGACCTACCACGCACGCCCTGGGGCAAAAATGTCGACTGCGAAGGGGAGTTTCAGTATACTGACAAATTGTTAACAAATTCAAAACACATCAGAACCATATCAAATAGGGGTTCGTTTGAAGCGTCTCAACGAGAAAATTTCAATGGCACCAATGCCGTCGCCCCCAAATTTACCATGAGCGCTATTTTTGCAAAAAAGTGCCTTAAAAATCAACTTTTTATTGGCTCATCCAAACATAGCGTTGTAGGGGTTCGTTTGAACCGCCTCACCGAGAAAATTACAATGGCGCTATCCGCGACCCGCAAAAAGGTACCAAGAGCGCTATTTTTGTAAAAAGGTGCCACAAATTTGTAACTTTTGATTGGCTGCTCGGAACATGGCGTTGTTGGGGTTCGTTGAAACCGTCTCGACGAGAGGAATCCAATGGCGCTATTGGCGACCCCGTACCACGCACCATGTTCACGCGGAGCCACGCAAACGTGGTCTGGCCACTACTCAGTGTTTCCTTATCCGAACCTAGTCTTGTTGGGGCTCAAATAAACCGTCTTAACGAGAAGAATTGATTCATGAGGGTCCTCAGACTCCATCTGTCAACGCACGATCTCCCTGTAGAAGAGAATCAAATAGCGCACCTCACACAAACCAAGGGGCTAGAGTTTTGGGACCTCATACAAACCAAGGGGAGAGTTTTGGCCTTCACCTGAGCAAGGGGTCAGATTTTTGCCTGCATACAAAGCAAGGGGTAAGATTCTTGACCCTCAACCATAACCCTCGCTCTAATTGTGTCCTGCAATCCCTTACCCATGTCCCCCCCCCCCCCCTACCCCTTACGCCTGTCCCTCCTGAAGCTTCTCATCAGAGTTCAGGAGCCGCTGCATGCATACGTGCCCCAAAATTGTCCTACTCGCCTCGTACGTTACTACAAGGGATTCCGTTCGTTCGAGAGCCTAAACATTCATGTCTCAAAGTGGACTACTCGTTTAAGTTGATTGGTTGACTGGCTCCGCCAATAAACAAGCTTAGAGTAAAAACTGGGTACCCGATGATGGTTGATTGGCATTGTATAGTGTGTCGTGCATTTGAGGAGTATATTCCATAGAGTGTCAGCATAGTAAGTTGAGGATTTCTTCGGGGAGTATCGCCGCAGTTACCTCGAGCTTCCAGATAAATTTTGTGCCATTGTTGGGCAATCGATGCCTGTAAGGCGCACTAGTGGGTACTGATCCATAAATGGATCAGGAATGTTCGCCGCAGGTTTACTTTGGAATGAAGAGGGTCTAAATGGGACGACGCCCTTTTCTTTTGGGTCACAAATGCGGACGGTTGCGGTACCGTTGCTGTAGATTGCAGAACCGCACAGTGAACAGAATTGCCGCGTTTCGTCTTCGATTGAATAGGTGGCAAAAACATACGTTGCGTGGCACATCCATGGAAAAATATTGCATGGAAAAGTTTTAGCCATTTGAATTGCCGAAATCTGCCATGTTTGAAAAAAACATTGAAAATATCCCTAATTTCGTGAATTCTATAATCTGAAACTGCTGTATAATTACTTGGCATACTACGCCCGATTCATCCACGCAAAGATATTTTGAATTTTAAGTTGTTTGAAATGTCAAAATTTGACAATTTTGAGAAAAACCTTGAAAATATACCTAATTTCGCTAATTAGAAAATTTGAAACTATTTGCTAAATACTTGGCTGACTATGCTCGATACATCCGTGCAAAGAAGTTATGAAATTTAAGCTGTTTGAATTTGTCGAAATTTGGGAATTTTGACAAAACCATTAAAAATAACCCTAATTTTGTTAATTATAAAACCTGAAACTATTTGCTAAATACTTGGCAGGCTATGCTCGATACATCGGTGCAAAGAAGTCTTGAAATTTATGCCGTTTGAAATTGTCGAAATTTAGGAATTTTGACAAACCCCTTGAAAATATCCCTAATTTCGTTAATTATAAAATCTGAAACTATTAGATAAATACTTGGCAGACTATGCTCGATACATCCGTGCAAAGAAGTTTTGAAATTTAAGCTGTTTGAATTTGTCGAAATTGGCAATTTTGACAAAACCCTTGAAAAATTCGTTAATTATAAAATCTGAAACTATTTGATAAATACTTGGCAGACTATGCTCGATACATCCGTGCAAAGAAGTTTTGAAATTTAAACTGTTTGAAATTGTCGAAATTTGGGAATTTTGGCAAAAACCTTGAAAATATACCTAATTTCGTTAATTATATTCGCTGAAACTATTTGCTAAATACTTGGCAGACTATGCTCGATACATCAGTGCAAAGAAGTTTTGAAATTTAAGCTGTCTAAAATTGTCGAAATTTGGAAATTTTGACAAAAACCTTGAAAATATCCCTAATTTCGTAAATTCCAAAATCCGAAACTGTGTCACAAATTCATCGCGTAGTATGCCCTTTCCATTTCAGCAAAAACTTTGCCGATACGACTTGTAAATATAAGTGTCATTTTTGACATTTTCATATTTTAATTGTAAATATCTCGAAATAGCGAAATTAGCTACAGAAACGGACAACGGCACGTTACTCAGCGCATTCGACCCCATTGGGTGGCACTAATCGTCATGTCTAGTTTTTCCGAACGGACAGACACACAAACGAACAGACAATAGCGTCCGTATATATACTCGCCGCCCTGGGGGGCGGCGAAAAAAGTAAGAGTATTTCATGTAAAAGTGCCTAAAGGCAGAAAAGATGAATATGTTCCAGGTGTGAAGCATGTAAAAGCAAGAGTATTAAACGATATTATTCCACAGGTGTAACAAATGCGGCGCTTCGCGCCGCCCACCAATTTGTAAGAGAAATATTAGTAGGTACCGGCATTAATTGAGGGAAAGCATTTTCGACTAGAATTATCCACACAAAACTGCGCAAAGGTCACAACGACACGCGGCAACATATTCGGCACACCTTAGCGTGTCGTTGTGACCTTTGCGCAGTTTTGTGTGGATAATTCTAGTCGAAAATGCTTTCCCTCAATTAATGCCGGTACCTACTAATATTTCTCTTACAAATTGGTGGGCGGCGCGAAGCGCCGCATTTGTTACACCTGTGGAATAATATCGTTTAATACTCTTGCTTTTACATGCTTCACACCTGGAACATATTCATCTTTTCTGCCTTTAGGCACTTTTACATGAAATTTAGGATGTTTTGAAAGAATCCATCTTAATTGGAAACAGCCAGTCCAGTCTGCGGTTCAATTGGAAAGCTGTATGAATTTGTCTCCAACATATGCAACTGTTGCAGGTTTTCCAATCCGAATCTAAATAAGTATTGAACAGTAATCGTAGCTTTCGGTTTCTAGCGCGTTCAGTGATGTTAATTTTATTAATGTTTTGCAATTTATCAAGCATAATACAAGCCAACAGAGTTTACACCACTGACTTATATTTCTTCTTAATTCTTGGCTCGCGTATATTTTTGATATATTTAGAACAAAGTTCAAGCAACAGATTTAAATAACTTTCAGTGGCGCATCATTCCAATGTGGCGTACCAAAGCTGAGAAAACCGACTATTTCGTCGTCGACAATCTCAAATACACTGCCGACGTTTGCGCCTCCACTGCCGAACTAAAGAAACTCAGAACCGAATCGAAATCTGCTGAAAGCGGCTCGATTTCCGAAAAAATTGTGCCGAATTTGCCGAAATCAAATGAGGAGACCTTTGAAGAAGATTTGAATAAGCAGGAGGCCACTGAGGATGTATTGGCTGTGCTGCCTGACAAAGTTCCGGGGCTGACAGGTGAAAATTATAATAGTTAATTAACACGATATGTGAATTAGCATTGGTCAAGTTTGATCCAAATACTTGTAACGGCAAATGGTTGACATCCCGTTCAGAAAATTTTCCCGAAGAAGATGGCTCGGAGCCTCTTCTACCGGACACCGCCGCAGAACCTCTTCTGCCAGAAACCCCCGTAGAAACTCTTCTACCGGAGACCCCCGCAGAAACTCTTCTGCTGAAGACCCCCGCAGAAACCAGGTCCGCCACGGGCGAAGAGAACACGGACGTCATTCTTCCTTATCTGCCGGAGACCGAAGACAGCCTACTGTTCGGGGGAAAAGAGATCAACTTCGCCGACCGTAGACGACTCTTGACTCCCCCCGCCAACCTCTGCCGTCAGCTGAACTGCCAGTTTGAGAGTGGGTTCGATTGAGCTCATAACCCGCATTGTGTACGAATCAAAACATTAACAGTGTCTGTTGGTGTTGACTAGCCATAGCGTTACACCATAGCCAAGGATGGCGCGAGATGGCGAGACTTCTCTTCTATGATGTTAATCAAACTTCTGATATTGTGCTAAATTTTACATTCTAAATTGTCGGTAATTTCAACAATTTCCAGCCGACACCTGTCAATACGAGACGGAAACCGGTTTGGGTGAACGCCGGTGGCAACGACGCTTCCAGCCAATGGGCGAGCCTTTGGCCATTGACGACGACATCGTACCCGGTTTGTGGATTTTTTCGCCGCCCCCCAGGGCGGCGAGTATATATACGGACGCTAATGTCTGTTCGTTTGTGTGTGTGTCTGTGTGTGTGTGTGTGTCAAACGACCAGACATGACGGTTATTGCCACCCGATGGAGTCGAATGCGCTGAGTGACGTGCCGCTGTCCGTTTCTGTTGCTAATTTCGCTATTTCGAGATATTTACAATTAAAATATGAAAATGTCAAAAATGACACTATTATTTACAGGTCGTATCGAGAAAGTTTTTGCTGAAATGGAAAGGGCATAAGACGCGATGAATTTGTGACATAGTTTCGGATTTTGGAATTCACGAAATTAGGGATATTTTCAAGGTTTTCGTCAAAATTCCCAAATTTCACCAAATTCAAACAGCTTAAATTTCAAAACTTCTTTGCACGGATGTATCGAGCATAGTCTGCCAAGTATTTAGCAAATAGTTTCAGCAAATATAATTAACGAAATTTAGGATATTTTTGAGGATTTTGTCAAAATCCACAAATTTCGACAATTTCAAACAGCTTAAATTTTAAATTTTCTTTTCACGGATGTGTCGAGCATGGTCTGCCAAGTATTTATCAAATAGTTTCAGATTTTATAATTAACAAAATTAGGGATATTTCAAAGTTTTTGTCAAAATTATCAAATTATGACAATTTTAAACAGCTTAAATTTCACAATGTCTTTGCGTTGATGCATTGGGCATAGTCTGTCAAGTATTTGGCAAATAGTTTCTGATTTTATAATTGAAGAATTTAGGTATATTTTTTTAGAATTCCTAAATTTCGACAATTTCAAGCAGCTTAAATTTTAACATATCTTTGTGCACTAAGCCTAAAAGAATAGGGCGTCGTCCCATTTATATCCTTTTCAATAGGGCGTCGTCCCATTTATACCCTTTTCAATAGGGCGTCGTCTCATTTAGACACTTTTATTGCACTGTGGGCCTGCGGCGAATTTCTCTGATCCATTTATGGATCAGTTGCCAAGCGCAAAGTGTGCCTGCGGCGAACCTTCTGATCCATATGTGGATCAGGTACCACGAACAAAGACCAATTGCGGCGAAACCCCACCAAATTGTCGCCTAATTGTCTAGCGGCACTTCACTGTCCAGTGCACATTATCGCGCACACGCTCTCAAGTTTACACTGATGCCAACGTGGTGCCACAGTTTTTAGACAAAGCTTGTTGTGTGGAAAACGGTTATACGTGTATAAATAATTTGTAAAAAGTCAATTTGAAATCGGAACTGCGCGCGCTGACGCGGCGAAATGTTCAGTCTTGCAGAAATAACGTTTCTATGCGCGCCGTAGGACCTACGTTTTTTTAGAGTTTTAGGTTTTTGAGTTTTTTAGGGTTTTTTTAGATGACACTTTTCGTTCGGTCAGATTTTGTGCAAAACTAAACCAATGTAAGTGAAACTTTAACACGTGGTCAGAAAGGCTTTGGCATTTTGTATGTTAGATGCCCAGCTAAACTGGTCTTGCACTGCGGAAATTACAGGGTGTCAAAGTTCAGGCCGGAAATCTCACGATCGGCCGACTTTGAAGCACGGTAACTCGGTCGTTCTCGTTCCGCCGCTTTTGCGGATGCGGCAAATTGCATCTGAAAGGTCTTGAAACAAGCTTTAATTTGCCTCAAGAACGAGCTTCCTACGTCTCCAACGGCCGAGTTACAGCTCGTCGAATATTCTTGGCATTGGTCAAAGTCCCCCTTTCCCAGCGGATGGCGGTCCTCGACTATCCAGAACGCGTTATCAGAAACTTTGACGGTCGGTAACTCGGCCGTTGGACGACGTAGGAAGTGCGTTCTTGTGGCAAATTAAAGCATGTTTAAAGACCTTTCAGACGCAATTTGCCGCGTCCGCCAAAGCATCGGAACAACCGAGTTACCGTGCTTCAAAATGGGCCGATCGTGAGATTTCCGGCTTAAACTTTGACACCCTGTAATTTCCGCAGTGCAAGACCAATTTAGCTGGGCATCTAACATACAAAATGCCAAAGCCTTTCTGACCGTGTGTTAGAGTTTCACTTACTTTGGTTTAGTTTTGCACAAAATCTGGCCGAACGAAAAGTGGTCATCTAAAAAAACCCTGTATTTGCCGCAGAGTCAACATTTTGCAGCATTGTTCTTCGAGATTTTGTAAGCAAAACATACAATCCACATCATATTTCGTTAAGGCGCAAGCATCACACACGTCTTTCGACCTCGGTTGCCGACGCCACTTTCCCAAATTGTTTTCGTCAAATTACATTTTTGTCAAATTCATCACGTTATCCCGTCAAAACACTAACGCAGGTCTGAAGAGCGGCTATTTCCTCGCTACGCTGCTCAAACCCGGCGAACCAACCGCCGTCTTCACCTCGCCCGAAGTCGACATCGCCCTCGAGAACGTGCTGAGCTTCCGCTACTACCGACCCGCTGAAGGTATACTTCGATTGTTAAGAGGGTATCTGGAGATGCAGAGCTACCTTCACAGTGGCTTTGAAATATTGACGTAGCTTAAGCTTAGACTTAGACGTAGGCTTAGGTTTAAGCTTAGGCTTAGCTTTTGTTAAGCTTAGGTTTAAGCTTCTGTTTAACCTTTGGCTTAGGCTTTTACTTTTGGTTTAGGCGTAGGCTTAGGTTTAAACTTAGCCTATAGGTTTAGGCTTAGATTTGTTAGGTAGATCTGAACTTAGATCGTTTACATCGAGAAATTCGGCTTACACCATCCATGAATCTTGCTGAATGCCACGTTGTGTATTATGGCCTACTTTCAACGCTTCGTTCAGCAATGCTCTACTTCCGTCTTGCACTGTTTCTTTTGGAAACAGATGCAGCATCTTTCAACGCGAAAATTCCCATGTTTCCAACAGGCGTCACTCTGCGAATGTGCTTCGAGAACAACCTGAACATCGGAACCTTCGACGGGCAAGGCTTCAAGGACTGTCCCGTGGTCATTGACGACTTCACCGAGGCCAGAGCCAAGTACTGGAGTCAGGCTAGAGTGCCCGTCCCCTCGCACACGAGAAAGGTAGGGCTGCTTATTAGAGTGGACTACTTACTGCAAGTTGAACGGTTGGTATAGTGTGGAATAACTACATCAAGGCAAATGGCGCTTGATCATCAGTCATTTGGTAGATTTCTGG
>JASAMZ010011754.1:0-18968 GCA_030248115.1 Linhomoeus sp. GSCO2_2
AAAAATCACCCAGATCCCGAGACACATACCCCCACTCGATCGTGCTATATATGCAAATACAGGATCTGACTGTTAAGGGTTTCGGGATCTGCAGAAAAACAAACGATGCCGATTTGGAATAAGTGGTTAATCCCGGGCGATCCCAATGTTGCCCTGCAAGAACCCCTCAGAAAGGAGCGTGTGAGAAGTAGCGCATGAATAGTGGACTCCGGGCGGGCGCGCGTCATATCGGAAAGGCTTCGAAATACTTTACAAAAGTATCCACTCTTTTACTCTTCCACTAAAAACACTCACAAACCACTCTGTATTAATAAAACAACTCAACTTTTTTAAAACAGCTTGTTTATGCCGTTGTGCGCCAGTAAAGCATTGTGGAAGGGCTTAGTCGGATAGAAGAGGTTGTGGTGGTGGGCCACTGTCGAATACTTAGACGTCTACTGCGCCAGTGAAACTTCGTAAAAGACGATGTCGTATAGCAGAGGTAGTAGCGACGTCGAGCAGAAGGTGGCGTTCGTGGCGTCTACCGTAAAATGGGATGGCGAGGAGGACCGCGCCATGGAAGCAGAGGCTGACGTGGCGCACGTGGATGGCAGCGTGGTGGTCGCAGCGAATCGCAAACCCCATTGCGGCCGACTGCTATGGACGGGTGGCTGAAGGTGTCTACGTCGAAGAACAGAACTGGAGAGAACAAGCTGTTTTAAAAAAGTTGAGTTGTTTTATTAATACAGAGTGGTTTGTGACTGTTTTAAAGTGGAAGAGTAAAAGAGTGGATACTTTTGTAAAGTATTTCGAAGCCTTTCCGATATGACGCGCGCCCGCCCGGAGTCCACTATTCATGCGCTACTTCTGACACGCTCCTTTCTGAGGAGTTCTTGCAGGGCAACATTGGAATCGCCAGGGATTAATTTTTTGAGCAAGACACGCATTTCTGGGCGGTTGTTGCAACGCAATATTGGGATCGCCCGGGATTATTTTTTTGAGCAAGACACACGCATTTCTGAGCGGTTGTTGCAGGGCAACATTGGGGTCGCCTGGGATTAATTTTTTAGCAGACAAAGTTGTTCGTAAAGACAAGGGTTTAAAAAAACAAAAGTATTTCTTTGGGAATGACCGTTCAACAACTGCCTCAACGTAAGCTTTTAAACGGTCGAACGAATGCCGCTCTACAACGTAAGACGAGCGAGTTAGGGCCGATTTGCTGTTTGAACCTTTGAGTTACTGTAGCTCGCGAAATTCAAACCTTCGAATCTCGACTTATCTTAACGGAATGATCAGTGTGCCGAAACCTATTCAACAAACTCAAGATCGTCTCTCTACGACGGAAGATGAGCGAGTTAGAGAAGCTTTGCGTTTGGAACTTTTGGGTTACTGTAGCTCGCGAAATTCAAATTTTTGAGTTTTGACCAATAGAAGGACAAATGATCAGTGAGTACAGAGCTTTTCAATAATCTCAAGATTGTCTCTCTACGACGCGCGCTAATCGAGTTAGAACGATTGTAGTGCAGAAATGTCGAGAATGTCGCTTTTCGTGTTGCGTGTTTGCGTAGTTAAGAAAATGTTTAACGCCAAACGAAAGAGCACGTCGAGACCTTTTAGTTGACCTGTCACACGACGCTCTACGACGTAAGACGAGTGAGTTGGAGCCGTTTTCAGTTTCAAGCTTTGGGTTACTGTAGCGCGTGTAATTCAAACTTTTGAATTTCGAAGTCTCTTAACGACATTACCAGTGAGTCGAGACCTATCCATAAAGTCCAAGATCGCCTTCCTACGACTTTCCAACGACGAGATCTGAGAGCGTTACGCACGCACGAACGAACGAACGAACGAACGAACGCACGCAAGATAAGCTCTCATAGGGGTTCGCCCGGCTGAGGCCGGGCGAAATAAGGGAAGGGATGCGAAGCCGAATTGCAAAGAAAGTGAAGGTAGAGAAAGGTTGGGACGGGGCAATTACCTACTGCTGGAAAGAGGGTGGAAAACGGCGCCCAAAAATGCAGTGCATAGTACATCCCCTGTTTAGGACGCCCGGCGACGGCAAGGGGTGCTCAGCAACGTGTCCTACTACAATTCAAATTGAATTGTAGTATAGTATAGTATAGTATAGCCCTACTGATTCGTATTGTAGTATAGTATAGTATAGTATGGCATCCTGGAAATGCATTGTAGTATAGTATTACAATTCTAATTGTAGTATGGATGTACCAATAACGGCTAGAATAGGTGCTAATGGCGATAAATATTGTACAGGGTGGGCCAAAAAAAGTGAGACCCCTAACTTTGCGGCCGCCGTTCTCAAGCATGACTGCACCGATTGACTTCAAATTTGGTGACAACACACTACAGAGTGTTTTTGATCGTCGGTACAAATTTCAACCAATTCTGTGCGTCTCACGCCAAATGGCAGCTACGCGCGCAACACCATGCCGAAAATTGGGTGCGGACGGCGAAGAGGAGGATGGCGGCAAATTCTGAGATCATAGATTCGGGCTGTTCGATGGGGCCGCCACCCTGGTCGACCACTTGCTGCAAGCGGGGGCCGAAACCGGTAGATCGAATTGTCCGTTAAACTCATAACTCTTGCACAATCACATCCTTCAGATGCCACACGCTGGTAATGGGGTGACGGTAGACATCCGTAGACTCCACAGTGTATTCGTTATCTCTGAGATTTTTTGACAGTGTAATGTTTGATAGTCACACGTTGTCCCACACCGTCTAACGAACTGCATTCCGATCACTATCTTACGGATGACGACTCACATGGCCATCCTCCTCTTCGCCGTCCGCACCCAATTTTCGGCATGGTGTTACGCGCGTAGCTGCCATTTGGCGTGAGATGCACTGAATTGTTTGAAATTTGTACCGACGATCAACAACACTCTGTAGTGTGTTGTCACCAAATTTGAAGTCAATCGGCGCAGTCATGCTTGAGAACGGCGGCCGCAAAGTTAGGGGTCTCACTTTTTTTGGCCCACCCTGTAGAAATATATTCAATAGGATATATAACTAGGCTATATTCACCATCATTCGTGGCGTGTGACGAGTCGAATAGCAGCCTCTAGACATCAATTTGGCTATCTATCAAGCACAAACTGCGAAATTATTGAATAATTTGCTGCTTTTCTTTATACTACAATTAATTGTAGTATATACTACAATTAATTGTAGTATAGACCGAATTGTAGTATAGTATAGTATAATACTACAATTCTGGTCCGAATTGTAGTATAGTATAGTATGCTATACTATACTATACTATACTATTATACTACAATTCATTATAGTATAGTAGGACACGTTGGTGCTCAGTGCTCACAGGGAAGGAGAGGCACATCGAATTGCCTCCTGAGGTTCTGGACGCCATAGAAGAAGCGCTGCCGTTGGAAGTGAATGCCGATGAAGCGACATTGAACACTGACAAGGTGGAGAGTGGGGAACCGCAGGGGGGGGGGGGGGGGGGGGGGGGGGGGGGAGAAAGCAACGTGTGGTAAGAGCAGAACGACGGAGCGTGAGTGCAATTGCAGGTTCACCAGGCGACTGCAGAGGACATAAGTGTGGCCTTCTACAGCGACGAACCATTCGTTTGGAATTAGCCACTGTGAGGTGAGCTAAAATTGCGTTTTATGCATGCAGGTCCTTGCACGTGCCACATCGTCTAGCAACTGCGTAGAAAGGAGTGCAGTGATACGACCGCGAACATCTTCATTGCATGAAGATACACAAAGAATAAAGGCGTACATGAACAGCCGTGGAAACAGCGTCTGTTACGAGGTGCAAAAGTGGTACACACACCACCGATATCTGGCGGCAGAATTCCGTATTGATCTTTCAGCAGGCAGCGTCACCACTGCGCGTGATTTGAAGACGGTTGGGGACACACATGAAGTACAGGGGGAACCAACGTCGCTGACCTGCAAGGAACGAAGGCCTCTGCGGGAAATGGTAGGGCGAATGCAGTGTGTCAAGAGTGGTACTGTATATGTAGTGTAGATAGCAAGCCCACTAAGGTTCGGTAGTGTAGCATGGAGTCAATGAAGTGCCCCCATTTCCAGTTGGTAGACGGCGTTTGAATGAACGCGGTACCGTAAATGGTAGCACAAGTGGAGCACAAGAACATACGCAGAGAATGCGTAGTTCTATCGCTGTATGCGTCAATTACGCAAACCGCGGCACTCTATGGTAGCGTGGCCGCTCGTGGCGGACCTTAAGAAACGTCGATTGCGTCATCAATTGTCGGATCTACCACGCCGAAAAGAAACACCTAAGAACGGACAAACCACCCCCATTAGAACCTCGGGTTAACATCAGCAGCAAACAAACATATATGTACCACAAAGCAGCGCATTCATGTACTTACTTACCCACATCTGACAGTCTGCCTATGGGTATTCTACGCCGGGCAAGTATATCCTTCTGGCGTCACTGACGTCCACCTGGCCGCAGTGGCAGCGCTCCAGTCGCGGCGCGCACTGACGACACGCCATGTGACCACAGCTGAAAGCCACTCCCACCGGTCTCTCCATGCAGATGGCGCATTGGACTGCCAGCTCAGCCGCGGTCAACTGGAAGCCATGAGACATCTTCGAATCATTGTATGCACAGCGACACCTTTCTCAATGACGCGGCAGAACGCAGAAGGCGTTTCACACGCCTTTAATGAGCACCTTGCAGCGAAGTTCGTCAATCCGCTCGTTGGCGTGCTGAAACTCCTTCCTCATAATTCCAAGGGCCTCCGCAGCGTCTTCCGCCTGAATGATGCTGTGACGACCAGTAACAAATAATCTATCGAATTTGACAATCCTTGAAATGTCGGCAATAGAGCATCAAAGACACTAGCTCTGTCGTCGCTGAGCCAGCTTCGTTAAATCTCACCTGACCGAAGGCTTGCTGCATCTGGTCGCCCCAGAGTTTCAGGTGGCAGACTTCCTTCTCCAAATCGGCGTTCCGTTCCGTCGCCTCGGCGAGTTTCATTTGGCAATGTGCCAATTCGTCCTGCTTTTTCGTTAGCTCCCGCTTCAGATGGGGCGTCGCTTCGCCATCTGCGTTGAAGCGATGCGGTCCGGTAGCGGGCGACTGTGGACGAGCAAAACGATTTTGTGTACGAGCGGCATAAAACGAGTCACGGGGACACAAAGTACTACCCACTACTGGAGAGGGCAGGGCACATTTGACTGCCGTGACTGCCGAAGTGTCAGCTACAGTAGAATCAGGCCCACGAAGATTCCGATGCCCAAGGAAACCCGAAGCTCTGAAGACAGCTATTCGCAATAAGCCACCTGCTAGCCAGTGCTAGCGACTGACCAGTGCGACAATCAGACAGAGTACACAGGTGCATTTTGTACCAGCTGCTCTTCTAACAAAATCAACGTTACTGTAGCTCGTACAAACTCACATTGAAGACTCCCCTCCTGCGCTTGCGTCGGAGTTGTGGGAAGCAAATCTCTGTGTCAGCATCGCTCTGCGTTCCTCCTTCCTCTGAGCCGGCTCAACTGAGATCAACAGCCCAGGCGCCACCTCGTAGCCGTTCATTCGGCTCACGGCCTGGAGTAATGTGGCATGGGGTTCTTGTCGCGCCGCTAGTCCCCAAGAGCTAATATTTACTGAGAGCATACTTCAGCAAATTAGGTACCGTACTCTCTGGGCATCTTCAGGTCGAGCGAAGTTGACAAAGCCAAAGCCACGGGAGCAGCCGTTCGGATCAACCATGACCTGAAAATTGTTACTCCGTCCAATCTATTTTGCTTAGGCCTCCCTTCAATCGCAGCTCCACGCGCCATTCACATATGCCTTAGGTACTTACTTACCCTGGCCGAAGTAATGGGGCCGAAGCAGGCGAACAGCGAGCGCAGTTGCCAGTCCTCGAAGATGACATTGGAGAAGTTCTTGACGTAGCAGTTGGTGAAGGACGGCGTCGACTGCGTCACAGTGTTGGAGGAGGGGGAGCGAGCCAGCGGCGGCGGCGGCCTTGTGACGTTGGGACGTTGACCTCGACCACGATTGCTTCGCCACATGACGCAGTCTATTCGACTATTGGGACGTCTTACGCTGTTTGGACTGACGCTTTTCAGACCAGTGGCGCCGACGACGGCCGGGGAGTGGTGCGCTATGACGAGAGACACAACATCATACAGTATGAGTTTATCAGTTTTGAACTACTAACATCATGAGAAATCGGTCGGCGACACGTCTACTGTGTTCTCCAGCGGCCCATTGAAGACGTACCTACATACATACCTAGCGAACGGGCCAATAAACAGCGGTTGATATTCAATGACACTACAGATAACAGACATTTTCAAACACGAAAACATGCAATGGTATTAAGAAGACCACGGTGGGCGCACGGCGGAAGGCGCACCTTTCATCGTTGCTGGTCGTCAATCGTGTTCATCTGCGCAGTGCGGAAAGAGAAGAACTGGGAACGGCTATCTGCGAGCTACGGGAAGCGCAACCGGCACTCCTCACGTGCCGCCAGTGTCTGCATGTGTCTGTAATGTGTCTGCATGAATCACGGTCCGCACTGCGTACGGCAAGCCGTATGTAACAGACATTCCACCGTTCTCTCCAGTCTCCATCCAAGCCGAAGCAGGAAATGCCGCTCGAAGGCGCGGAAGAGACCGACCGTAAGCAGGCTACACAAGAGCATTTGAGCAGTTGTTCGCTGCGCGAACGCTTTACTCACAGTGTATTAGCACCGGTTGTCGTTCCTTTTGCAGTTGTTCAGCTTTCAAATTGCTTCGCGCAACTTCTTGCACCGATGAGACGCGCGAAAACCTCTACACGAATTGGCTACCCACTTATTTGAGCATGTAGCCCATTTTGAGGTGTACACAGAATGCACATTGGACGCGAGCACATGTCACAACTGTTTGTTTCTTGCTAACGAGTCGCTGATCTCGGCGTCGAGTTTTGGGGCTCCACCGGTAAGGCGTTTCAGTGTCCACTGTCGACGGATGCAAAGGCCAGTACCAGCCGTCGAAAACCGTGATTTGTCGGCGTTCCTTTCCTAACCTTAGGGAAGTGAATCGAGAAGACTGCTAGCGTTTCAACTCAACTGCTGTCGAGCACTGCTAATGGCGGTTGTTGTTGTTAGCCACAGGCTTGGAGTAGGGTTTATTCATGTCCGCACCGCTCGAGCCAAGGCGAGGCGTACAATAGGCTGAGGGCGAGAACATTTCGGACAAGAGCGCTTCAGCGCTGACCGTTCTATTCCACACAATTGAAGAAGGCAGTAGTGAGTGAGCACAGCAGTGAGACAACAGACAATACGAGATGCAGGCGAGTGGAAACACCTTGGAGCAGCATTTCACCCCATGTTAAATTTTCTTCGACACGCCCTCAGAGTTTCGTGGCCGTGAGCACGAGATTTCTGGCCGAGATCCCAGGGTCGAAGTGGGCCTTCAGAGAGACGTCTCGGCACCTGGCGCTCTCCAATAGGAATAGCTCTCTGTCCAGAAGAATGGCCGTCTCCACCAGTGGGGCCAACAGCAGTCTCAGACAGTAGAACGCCAGCACTTGAGGCCAGCGAGCCAGCATAGCTTCCACTTCTGCTTTCACACTGGGATCATCACTGTCCAACAATTGTAGACATCCAGTGAGCAACTGAGGGTGTTTCTTCAGTGCCGCACTGGCGTATTCCCTGAAGGAGAGCCTATTTGAGCACTTGACGCTGCCCAGGCCCAGTTTCCTCTGCGAGTTGTTCACGAGAAGAATGAGACGTTCCAAAGCGGCCCTATAGCAGTGGACCTAAGGAAGGGAACTAATCGACTCGTCTGATGTAAGGTAGAGCGCAAATCACAAGTGGTTCACTTTCAAAGCTTCAGAGTCCTCTCTCAGGCGGCGCGCGAACTGCTCAATGGAGTGACAAGCCAGCTCTCGAGCCGTGTAGCTCAGGGTGAAGTTGTAAGCTCTCAAGTAGTCGCTCATTGGGAAACCTGCCACAAATTCCAAGTAACATCATATAGCAATCGCCTAACTGTCAAGAGCCCATTCGGAAACCTTTCTTTGGACTGCCATCAGAATCCGCGCCATCGTCACTCCACTGCTCGTAGTCCAAACGATCCTTGCCGCCGTTTAGCTTCATGTAACAGCAGCCGACGGAAAGCAACGCCTTGCAGTGGTCATTGGAGACGAATTCCTCCAGAATGGCCGGCGTCAGATCTCCACAACTGAAGCGTGAAAGGAATAACCAGTTTAGTTTGACCTCAGTACTGGATGCTCTCTGTGGTAACATAAGCGCACCTGTGCAATCCCACGATGCAGCAGTCCCTGTCAATCGGTAGGTTGCGAGAAAACTTCTGGTTGGAGTGCTGCGGCGCTGGCACGCTTGCCGATTGAAGCTTATCTGCCACAGCTTTGTCAAGTGTTTTAGCCGTCGCTGCCAACACGCCATTAGACTCCACCGTTCTGACTTCCAAACTGCTTCCATTGCAGAACGAGAGATAGCGAGCCAGATGGCCTGAGAAAAGGGAGTTGAAAGAATTGACAGCAATTTGACACCTTAGAACCACAGTATTCCATACCTAAACCAGCGCCCACATCAACGACGACGTCGAAATTGGACCGATCTCGAAGACGATACAGATGGCGATTGAGGCTATTAGTATTCCACGACCCAACGACCCACGACCCAATCAACGACCCACGACCCAATCCACGACCCAAATCAGAAAAAGCGCATTGCGACTTGGGACGACCCACCGTATGACTATTCTTGGTAGACAGAGACGACAGAAACTGCAAATGACAGACGCAGCGAATTTGGGTTGCACCATGGGTTTCTGGGGTGCAGATTATAATCTGGCATTGGTTTAGCATGTTAATGTTGTTTGCTGTTAATTTTTATGAAATCCCCTGATTTTTGGATTTTTACAAGTAAAAAAATAATCAGGCCATAACTTTCGCAAAAGTGGATCGATCTTGGCGATTTTTGGCACTCCGCCGCTTGAAAAGCGAAGGAGTGCTATAGGAGCGGTAAAGCCTACAGTTAACATAACACGTCCTACCGCTCGCTAGGAAGCACTTAGGGAGCCAAATTTTTTTAAAAGATAGCTTATGACGACGCGCAGCGTGCTCGGGGGGTGAAAAAATTTCGGCGGTGGAAGAATTTTGCAAAAATTCAAAAATTCGAATTTTTGCTAAGTAAAAAAAAAAAATACCCCACAACTTTCGCAAAAGTGGACCGAATTTGGTGATTTTTGGATATGTTGTAGGCCTTTAGGTCCTCTAGGCGGCATCACCGGAACGGGCTCCCTAGATGGTCGGACGCGGGAGTACGGTAGAAAATTCAAAATTTTAAATTTTTTTCGACATTTAAAAAATCATAACTCGAGTTTGCGACGGTGGATCCTCGCCAATTTAATCTCTGACCTGGACACTTATATTACCTTTCATTTGGCACCAAAACCGCCGAGATCGGTCTCGCCGTTCGGGAGATCCGCGGTCACAAAAGTCCTGGGTCCCGAGCGGAAAATTCGGATTTTCGACTTTGAGTGGATTTTTGGGCTGGAAAGCGTGCCTTTAGCGGCAAATTGACCGTTGCATCGTGTTCCGCGTTAAAAGTTGGTCTAGACGAAGTGTTTTGACCATTTTGAGGTGTCATACCCTGGTCGCGGGGTCAAATTTTCGAAATTGAATTTTTGTTTGTTTTGCGATTTTGGACGCAGCTACCCTGATATCGGCACCCGGCCAGCCAAAAATTAAGTCCCTGGGCCGAATTTTCAAATTGCGTTGACAGCTGTGTCTGGGCATTCTGATGCCGCAGAAAACGAATCCGGCGTTTGTTGGCTGAGTTACAGTTCATTTAGCCTGATTTTGGCCAAAAATTTACCTTCTGGAAGTTGTTCGAGTTACGCAGATTTGAATTTGGATTTACCATATCAAACATCGCGCACTGATCCAATTTCAAACTTTCTACACTAAAGAACTTGGGAACGAGCCAAAGAGTGGGAACAATTTTGGAACTCAACTTTGGCCCTTTCGACCAAATCCTCAACTCAAATCACAGCAAAAGTATCCTTCACCAGGTTGACGAGCAATCGCACCTATGTCAAAATAGTTTATAATCAGTGCACAGAATGTAAAAATAAAGCACCGAAGGGAAGAATATTGCATTTCTTAACAGAAACACGTCCACCATCAAATTCTACGCACTTGGCGCAATTTTCAGTCATCTACATACAGGAGATCACGAGAAATTCCGTAATTCTCAGCCGCAGTTGCCGTTTAACCTTTCTGCCGTCTCTGTCTACTCGGAATAGTCATACGGTAGGCCGTCTCAAGTCGCAATGCGTTTTTTCCAATTTGGGTCGTGGTTTGGGTCGTTGTTTGGGTCGTGGGTCGTGGATTGGGTCGTGGGTCGTTGGGTCGTGGAATACTAATAGCCGCGATTGACGACTAAAATTTCGTGTCGCTTCTTTGCTTTGACCCTCCGCTGAAGCACCTTTGGTAAACACCACTGGGCAATGTCATTTGAGGCACCTGCAACATGAGAATGAGAACGTGAATCGGCAAGCCAAATGTTCAACTGATTACACAAACAGTCAACTCAAACAGTTGTTCACAATTTTGGGTTGCTTTTGGGTGGCGATCTAACGAATAGACAGCGCAGCACTTCCGCAGAGCCAGTAGCGACAAAGGTAACACCACTGTAGGCTTGTATTCTGCAGCAGGGTCTCCATAGTTCAGCAGCCTTGCCAGCTCTTCACTGCTCATCTGACCCAAAGAAGCGCGCCAACCGCTCGGCAACTCTTTCCACTTGTCCTCCACGAAGAAGTCCACCATGTAAGCGTCCAGCAGCTTGGCGAAACAGCCCACAATCTTCAGCACAGCGTCCAGTCGCTTCTTCGTCCGATCCATGGCTCGACCACTAAAGCTACTGCAGCTTCCAAGAGACAGTGGCGATGTCGCTGGTGCGCAGCACGGCGCAGTCCATCTTCCCGATGGGCGTCTTCAGATGGCGCACGATCAAGTTGTCCAGGCTGGGGTGGTAGGCGGCTATTTCCCCAGTGACTCGCGTGTTCTCCACAGTGACGATCTCCGCCTCTTTGCCAACGGAGTGGCTGAGACAGCGAAGGAAGCCCTCGCGAAGCTCGGCCCGCACGCGCTGTTCCGTCTCTTTCGACTTCAACTCTTTTCCAGTGGATGCGGAAAGAGAAGCGCTGCCAGACTGTGCCATGATGCGAGATCCTCTGGAGAACTTCAAGAAGCAAAATGTCTCGATCCTGGTTTCTCAGTCGTCCATGCTGGATTCTTCGTCAGTATTCGTTCGAATAGTAACGTGCAACCGTTCAGATCTCGAATAATCGAGACCTGCCATGACGGTGGACGAACTGGGTGAACGGCAAAGATTAGAAGCTAACAGCTAATCAGCACCTGCACGAACACGACTGTTTTTGTTTTTTTGCATCAAGTAACAAGTTTCCTTTTCAGCGAATGCCGAATGTCACTATTAGCACAATACGGTTTCATTGATTGGTAAAATGCAGACGACCGTTCTTCAATTCTTCTACACTCGCTCTGTAACAATTGAACTGAGCTCGACTCAACAATTCTCTTGACTCTTCGCAGGGATGAAACGTTGTCCAAATTTGTGAAAGGAAAACACAAGAGTCGTCAGAAGAACTGAACAACACAACACAGCCCAGTCAAGTAGTTTCCGTGGAATCGAAACATCTTGCCAGCAGAGTCAGACTCGAACGTAATTTGCTGCTTTACTGCCCGCGCCCGAGCACGGTTTAGTAATTGTGTTGTATAGCAGCAGCTGATGCCTTCAGAGACGTCCGAATTTAGACGTCCAGTTATCCCAGCATGCAGAGTTGCTGCTTCCAGCGACTGCGCCACGCGCAGCGGCGATTCTGGAAACTGGCGTCGTCGTCCAAATATCAGCTACTGCTACCACGACCTGCAATCGGTTGCTGCGCCGCCCCACTGTCGACGTCGCCGCAGAGACGGTCGCTGTCGTCGAGATGGAAGGACTACTGGAAGGGCGTCAAGCAGAGAGGTAGACGAGTGCAAATGACAGCGACACACGTAACTGATGTGGGTGTTGTCACATTTCTGTGGGTGAGGGTGAGAGTCTTCGAGAACGCGACATTGAATCCGCCAGGAACGAGATTCACCAGCCGAAACATTCTGTAGTATTCATTCTTGCGTGGTGCGTGTGCCCAGCCGACTGCTCGTTGAATGGTGGAATCATAGGTGCGAGTAGGGCAGTCGGGGGGGGGGGGGGGGGGGGGGGGGGGGGGGGGGGGGGGGGGGGGGGGTTACCCCCCCCCCCCCCCAGCAGCCGCCAACCGGATCAAGAATGTTGTTCTTGAAGCCGGACACCCCCCCCCCCCCCCGGCCGACAATCGAGCAAACATTGAGACATTTTCCTGAAATTTGCCTTAAAATAGTCAAAATTTTCAAATTCAAATTATAGCATTTTTAGTCATTTAAAGGTGGTTCTCATCAAAATAGAGCGAAATAAGGCGTTTTTAGCACTTTTTGGCTTTTATACGGTTTTTCGACCAATTTTGGATATTTTGACCCTCTCAACCCCCCCCCCCCGCGCCCCGACCAAGCACCTATGGGTGGGATGGAACGAACGGGCTGGGTAGTTCGTCGTCCAGCCTGTACTGATATATTCAACCGTTGACGCTTGTGCTCCCGTTGTCTGCAGCCTTGGAGCGCGACAAGAAATACGCAGAGCGGTGGCAGCGTGACTTGGGGGACCCGGACGACTCAGGAGAAGGGGAAGTGTTTAGTCAGACGGTGCAGAGGAGAGAGCCCTGGACCCTATTGTTGCGACACAAGACTGGGCTCATGCGAGAGCCCCAGCTTGACATCCCCCTCTGGGACAGGATCAGGATCGGGGCGACAAGGCTTCCTGGGGAGTACAAGGTAATGGGGGAGGGGGATGGAATGGAATGATGGAGCATCTGGGCTGGGAGTAACTTGATTGAAGGGGGTAGTGGTTGTTATGCTGGTATGGCGGGAGATGGGGAAGGGGTGGGGGCTGTGAGGAGGATGGGGGGGGGGGGGGTGGTGCCCGTGGTGGGGAGGGGGGGGGGGGGGGGTGGGGGTGACTGTCTGGAAACTAGGAGGAAAGGATCGATATCACTTGAGTGAAACACCCTTCCAATGGCACCATGGCTACCATAACTCCCACCAACCAACCAACCTATCCTCATCACTCTCTCCCTCTGCTGCCTGCAGAAGCTGTGGCGCTTCCTGCGCAGCCAGGAGTACCACGAGGGCCATCGCTCCAGGGCCTACGTGAGACACGACGAGCTGAGGGTCCAGTGGGACTTCGCCCACAGAGAAGCCTTCGACCAGTTCCTCGTCAGCTGCGACCAGGACTGGAAGCAGGGGTACGGAGATCTGTGTATAGATAGGTGCAAGGTGGGGGGGGGGGGGGGGGCGCCCCCCCCCCCCCCCCACTCGGATCTCGAAGCGAAAGGCCGACCCCCCTCTTGCCGCGAAATGTTCACTAGAAATGGTAGTTGCGAGCCAAAGTTTTCGCCTGAGGCACTATTTTTGAGAGGATTTGGCCTTAATTTTTGGCATATTGGGCTTACAAGTCGTCTAAACACGTTTTGGGCCAAAATATAGAGTTTTGTCTAAACCAGATTCACCCCCCCCCCCCCCCCCCGGCCAAATCTGGGTAATTGGACTGAACGTGACGTGCTACAGGGTGTTATTGGCACACTGAATTTGAGAAGAGTTGAAGGCTGTTTAAAAAGGATGTCGTTTGGCGAAAAGCGTTGCAGCTTGCATCCAATTGACGACATGACATCGCATAGAACGATCGCGTCTTGCGTTGCTTGTATCAAATGGTTTGAAACTTACAGTGTGTCAAGAACACCCCGTAGTATACCACGCCTGCCCATTTATGGGCCTGTTGTCGCGCCGCGGTTTAGAATCTCGTTCAGACAATGGGGGAACGCTTACTCTTTCGCACCCTTTGTCTGATTACCGTAGGCTGCAAATTTTACAGTTTGTCACCCTTTAGCTACTCCTCTGCCGACGCCACTCCGACCAAGAATGGAACGGTGCTCTTTCACGGGGAGATCTCCACCCAGCTGCCAAAGGTTATACACTGTTCTGTGATTGGCTTGGCAAGTAACTTAGATTACTCTGATTTCTGTTCGTTTCCTCCAATTAAGCCCCCCCCCCCCATTCCAATAAGAGCGCCTCCTAGAGAGAGAGGTTAAATAAATAAGCGCGCAGAGCTCTGATTGGAGGAAATAACGTACTTCCTATGTTTCGCGAGCTGACGACTAATCCAATATTCAGGCCCCCTGAAAAAGGAACCGAAAGCATCCAAGAAACGAACGGGCGCCCAGAAGAAGAAACCGGCTGTCTACATGAAGGTCAGGCGGGTCGACTCCTACTTCCAGAAACCGTCTACCTGTGATGATGGATAAGTGTGATCTCTAGATAACTTCCCGTCGCTCGCACATTGGTTTTGAGTGTTGGAGAGTTGAGCTCAATGGTTCATGCCCAATGTAGAAACGGTTTGTAATCGTGAATGCGGAAGTGTCACCACCACTCTGCGTTTAGCCTTGCTGGCTAGTCAACCATGTTGCCATTCGCGAAACCGCTGCCCTTGAGAAGCGCTATCTTTCGCACTATAATGCTGCAACGTACCGCATCGTACGGTTACTATTATTTGCTTAGGAGCATGCGAGCAGATGATACCTGTCTTCAATTAGCTGACACGCATCGCGAGCAACGGAAGCAGAACTTGAAGCAACTGAACCCTCCGCTGTCAGACTTGGAGGAGATTACTGTCTGGTTCACAAGTCTGAGGCAGTGCAGCGGCGGGCTCTCGATCGTGTCGGCCACCATGCATCCCATCAAGCGCGAGACCATCGTTGCTGGATTGGTACGGGGCGGACGGCTATTCTCCTTCCCAGCGGTCGATCGTTGTATTTCGACCTGCAGGTCCATGCCGAACGCTCGGCCGGTAGCGACGAGCGGCTCTAGTGGGCTGCTCTCGACGGCGCCGTCCAACAGGAAGAGAACCGACTTCTCCAGCAGCTGCTCCTTCCACAAGAAGCAGGCCAGCAGCGCCGCGTTCGTCGACGTCAGTCCGTCTTCGACGGGGTCGAAGGTCGCTTCGCCGAACACGGCCTTTTGAATGGAGGTGAAATTGGAGGACTCGTCGAGGCAGACCAGGAAGACGGCGCCGGCCTTGCAGAAGACGATCCGGTCGCAGTAGGAGAAGTGGCGACTGTCGACATCGCAGGTCGAGTGGCACACCAGATCCGAGGGCTTCAGAGAAAGCAATCCCGACTCTGTTGCCGCGGAGAGAACGGGCGGCGATCTCTGCTGGTCGTACAAGCAGGAGGAGGAGGCCGAGTGTTGGAGCATTTTCGTCTGTCGTTGTAACGGCACATAGAATGTCGAGGGGAGTAGGGGCGCCATCCACAGTCTGTGGTGACTGTAAGCCGACGGCAAGCGTGTCGAATCATACGATAATGGGGAACGATCTCCTGTAGATGACGAAACAGTTTGCGCTAAGTGAGCGGAAGGCGAAAGCAACCAGCGGCGATAAGGACACAACCTTGTAGTAACCAACACCAATGCCCTGCCGCGTGCGTAGTGTACCGCACCCCACACTACTGGCCTGCTTTGTTTACGCCGACCCGACCCCCTCTATAGATGACTACACATGTAAACAAAGCTCAGTTACTGAAACACTTGACTGAAGACACGTGCGCACCAGACTACGGTCATGCACGCAGTTTCTACTCGTACGTTGGTCCACGAAGACGACGACGTCTTAGAGTGATCTGCGTGTACGTACTTATGTACGTCCGCTGGTCAAACGACCACAGATAGACGGTGATCTCGTGCTCTGTGCAGTCACCTCAGGACCAATAGACTCACTCCGCTGCGTAAGAGGACCGGTCAGAATGTTTGCGAAATCATGGCTTTTGTGTTTTATACACACTGTAGTTAGGATAACATTATCTAACGTGCCACCCAACAGTTCAATGTCTTCCAGTCCGACACTAATTCTTCTGTGTTTGAAACGTACGACACCGATGAACGAATATATTTTGACGATCAAAAGCTGACGACACGACAGAATCAACAGACTTTCTTTTCCCTAACACGTATGCATGCACCGACGTCATTGCGGAAATCTAATATCTTTCTCTACAGAAAAATTGTGTGTGCCGCTTGATATTGTCGCTAATATTTCAGAGTAAATTGACTAGTTCTGTTGTTCGTAGTAGCTGCGCAGATGGCGGACCACTTACATAGCTTCTCCGTCGCCGACGTCACTCAAATCGCCAATGAATGTACACACAGAAGGAAAGGCCGATTGTTGAGCGTCATCATTCAGCGGCGACCGGTCACTGCGAGTTGTTGATCACAGACGCGCACGCGCGAACAGCGGCTAGAGCGGTACAGGGAGAGGGCGTGATCGCTGATCAGTCTGTCTTCGGCTTGGCAGCGTCCTCGGCACCGGCGGCGGCGGGGGCAGCAGTGTCGTCGAAGCGGACGAAGATGCGCTTGGGAGGCGGGTCGCCGACGGAGGCGTTGTTGGTCCAGACTTTGCGGGCGCCCTCCTTGGCAGCGGCCTCGTCGGCGGCGTCGATGTGGTAGGCGGCGAAGTAGTGCTTGCCGTCGGTCGGCACCGCCTCGAGCTTGGCCAGCGTCAGGTTGACCGTCGCTTCTTCGCCGGGCGCCAGCAGTCCCACCACCGGCCGAATCTTGAACATGGCGTTGCTGGTGCACTTGACCTTCCAGGCGACGCGCCGCTCCAGCGTGTTCTTCAGCGTCAGGGTGGCCGGCGTCGTCTGCTCGCGCAGCTGCCCCGAGAACTTGACCTCCTCCGGCGTCACCGAGATCTTGAAGGGTTCCGTCGCCGCCGCCATTCTGCTTCCTCTTCCTTCTGTGTCCTTCTTCTCGGTTGACTGGTTAGATGGAAACAGACAAATGAATCAGTAAACTTCAATTGATGGACTGTCATTTTCTGGGCGTTATATGGTGGCCAAGAAGAACGCTTGTCATTCTCGCGTCATTGTCATTTCCGACTGAGACTGACAAAGAACTCGAAACTGTCTATATGCCAGTGATATGGCTGCGGCTGGTGGCGCAATGTCATGAAACTTTCAAAATTTTAAACTGTGGTCTACCGTACTTTGCAGAACTCTTGGGTGCATCTGCCGCGATTCAATCCGTCAAACAACTAGTTTCGCCCAGCCAAGTTCCAGCTCCAAGCCGGTTCGAATTCAAATCTTTGAGTCGACCTTTGCTTGCGACTAATACACACAACAGATTATCTCGGGGGTGGGGGGGGGGGGGGGTAACTAGAATATCGGTTGCCTTGCGTGTGGGGGGGGGCTGGTGGTGGGTCGGGGGTGGGGGGGGGGCGGAGGGGCGGGAGGGGGAATTGCATCTATGTCACCGCAGTTTACAGCCTGACATTTGCCTGCAATTCTTTGTATGATTATGTGCACTACTAATCCACTGTACGTATTTGCGAATTGTCGTGTTACGGTAGTGAATTCTGTCGACCGAAAGAGCCGAACATCGTCAGCATCGCCTTGGTAGCTTTCAATTGCCGCTTGCTTTTGACTTTGTGTGGAAGAGAAAGTCCAGAGTGGAGTGGGATGCTTCTGCTCTGCTCTCTGTCAGACCTGGAAGTGAACTTCCGAAAGGGCCGTCAACCGAAGTTCGTCGCGCATGTCAAAGGAGGCGGAAAGGGCGCTGGCGCTGCACCAGTGACAAGCGTCAACAACAGCGAGAGGCGAAACCAGGCCCATTGCCACCGCGACGATTCGCCGCAAGTGAGTTGTGTGCCATTTTTGGGCACTTCGCCGCTTGAAAAAGGAAGGAGTGCTATAGGAGTGGTAAAGCCCACAGTTAACACATAACCAGAGCTAGCGCTCGCTAGGAAGCGCTTAGGGAGCCAAATTTTTTTTTAAAAGATAGCTTATGAAATGACGCGCAGCGCGCCGGGGGCCCAAAAATTTTGGCGGTGGAAGAATTTTACGAAAATTCAAAAATTCGAATTTTTACTAAGTAAAAAAAAAATCACCCCACAATTTTCGCAAGAGTGAGCCGAACTTGGTGATTTTTGGATATGTTGTAGGCCCTTGGGTCCTCTAGGCGGCATCACCGAAAACGGCCCCTCTAGGTGGTCCGCACGCGGGGAGCATCTGTAGATTTTTGAGAATCGTTCTTCTTTTTTTCTAACATTTAAAAAATCGTGACTCCGAGTTTGCGACGGTGGATCCTCGCCAATTTAATTTCTGACCTGGACACACATACTGACTTTCATTCGACACCAAAACCGCCGAGATCGGTCTTGTCGTTCGGGAGATCCCGCGGTCACAAAAGTCCCGGGTCCGAGCGGAAAATTCGGATTTTTGACTTTGAATGGATTTTTGGGCTGGAAAGCGTGCCTTTAGCGGCAAATTGACCATTGCAACGCGTTCAGCGTCAAAGGCTGAAGTTGAGACGAAGTGTCTTGACCATTTTGAGGTACCGTATCCCGGCCGCGCCGAATTTTTGAATCCCGGGATCAAATTTTCGAAATTGAGGTTTCACTTGTTTCGGGGGTTTTCGACCACGCTGAACACGAATCCGGTGTTTGTTTTGCGATTTTTGACGCCTTTACCCTGCTTTCGGCACCCGACCGGCCAGAAATTGGGTCACAGGGTCGAATTTTCAAAATTGCGTTGACTGTTGTGTCTGGGCTTTCTGACGCAGCAGAACGCGAATTCGGCGTTTGTTTGGCGATTTGCGATGCATTTAGCCTGATTTTGGCCTCTGTCAAATTTCGCGGAATTCCGAAAATGCCGTCCGCCATTGATTTTGCTGCGCCTACAGTACGCGTCCATACGATCTGGTCTAAAGGCGTCTACGCACGCGCAATTGAACCGAGTTATAGGAGCACCGTACCGCATCCCTGCGCCGTCCACCGACGCCGTCCACCCAGCAATACGTAACTGAACGAAGAACAA